>VWZY01000166.1:11645-41313 GCA_013399075.1 Chloroceryle aenea
CACCACCCGCCCCGGAAAAAAAAGGGGGGGGGGAGGGGGGCAGAGGGCGCGGCCGGGCTGGGTGCGGGGGCAGCCCGCGGGGAACCAGGGATTTGTCACCCCTAAAAGGCCAGACACAGGGGGAGGGATTAAAGCAGCGACATTACGCAGATAAGGGGCGCGAAGCGAACGGTATCCACATCGCTGCTCGTAAAGGAAGGCGGGGCTAAGGGAAAGGCGGGACGGGGGCCAGGAGCCAGCTTCATGTCTGGGAAGAACGGTGCGGTTCAGACTGAGAATGAAGTTGTCTTAGCAGGAACGGTTTCCTGCCTCCCACTGGTGAAGAGCAGCACTCAACGGAAACTCTGCCTCAAACAGCCCCCTGCCCAGAACAGGAGCCCTGGCAGCTACAGCCACGCTGCGCTGCAAAGGGAGGTGCCCTCGAACTTTCTGCTCTCTAAACTGCACCAGGATCATGACCTAGAAAGCATCAGTACCAGGTCATGGTGAAGAAGTACAGCTGTTAGCTCACAGGCTAGGGAGGGGGTGGGAGGGAAAAGTCCCATGCTCCCAGCATGGCTCCCAGGTCCTGGTGCTCAGGAGTACGCAGCTTCCACTAAGGAGGAAAAAGAGTCAAATAGATTCTGGGCAATTACATCATCGTGTGACAAACATAACAGACAAGTTGTATATTAAAATTTATTGAATTATTGTGTAAGAATTCTCTTTATTAAAATCATTTGGACTCTAAACTGATTATTTACAGACAAAACCTCTTATATCACCAATAGATTCCTACATCTCAGAACAGTATCTACAAACAGTTATTACACTATGTAACAAAAGTCAAAATTTTTTCAAGCTTTTTATATTAATTATTAATTCCAATTTGAGAAAGACAGTACCTCATGTGCTCTGAGCAGAACTCAAGGTATGGCAGGTCAGTCCCTACCGTACCAGACAGAAAGACATCAAGTCACAAGGCTGGGAGAGGGCAGTCACCAGGACAGAGGACCAGAAGAAAGACTATTAGAGCAAACGCACAGGGTGTTCTGGAAACCAAAAGAATCATCCTGACAAGAAAGGCACCAAAAAAAGCAGCATCTTGCTGCAACTGGGGCACACCCTGGAAAAGAAATGACATTCCACCGAGGCAGCAGCATCCAAGAACCCTCTATTTTAATTTTAAAAAATTAGCCATCATTTCTACAAAAAAAAAAAAAAGTTATATATATACAGGTACAGCCCAAATTTGCCACCAGACAGATGAAAGCAAAAGCTCTCACATCAACATCACGTGGGTGCCAGCTAGTCTTAGTCACGCCAACTGGAGAGACATTCAAATACACTAATGGATATTTATCTTAATACTGATTAGTTCTTGGCATTTCATCCAGACCACAGTGGAAGTTTCTGTCTCTGACCACAGTACTACATAAATTTTAATGCCTGCCATTCACAAACATTACCTTTCTGAGCACATGGCAAAAACAGCAACATGCCCTTGCTGCACTTGTGCCCTGCAGAAGGGCAAGGGCTGCTGTAGATGGACACTCTCAGCTGGTACCCACAGAACTTGCTACCTGTAAGAAAACAAGAACATCCAGAGAGGATTCTCTGTCCTTGAGAAGGAACATCCGTCTCCAGAGTGTGTGACAAGCTGGTCATGGAATCAGGCAGAGACTGGAAGAAACATGGAAGGATCATGAGAAATAAATAAGTCTTCCCTTCAGTAGGGAATCTAATAATAAAACCTGTTTTGTGCAAATTTAAACGCAACAGAACCCTGTCACAGTAACAGATTTTGCCACAGGAGAGCGGCATGGACGGAGAAGAGGGTCCATGCCTAATTCCCACCTTGATCCCAGCGAGGGGCCTTCAGTGCGTGTCTGCAGGGGTATCTGAACACCAAGGACAGATGGATGGGAAGTGATGGGCACTACCAGCTTTCCACCCTCACTGCACCTGTGCTGGGCAGTGCCTCCCATCCAGCTATGCAAGGACAACCTTAAGATGTTAAATAAGTCAATCATCTATATTTAGCTCTGGTTTTAAGTCTCGGTTATTGTTCTAATAAAAGCAGACTTTCACAGATACACTCAGAGAAAGCAAATTATTCCCAACATCCAGGAGCAGTACCGTGAGGCAAAGAAGATGTGGAGCCCACTCACTCTGTGGCTTAAGTCAGCCACAGGGGCAGGGACACCTGCACTTCAGTCACCACGATTCCAGGAGAGCCACCAAGTCCTCCTTCGTCAGTGTGAGGTGGGTCCAGAGCTAAGCCCCAAGCCACCCTGTTCTGGGAAAACAGAAATAATTCTGCAGAAATAGAGGCAGACATTAAGAGTCTGCAGAGCCATAAACTCAGCAGAGAGCCTGTGGCTCCTGGCAGACACTCTATAAGCTGGAGAGCCCACAAACTATATCTTGCTGCCGGGGGCAGAACGTCCATCTGTCAACACAAAAGGGGACAACGCTACTCTGCCACTACACCCGCCTCAAAACAAGGAATCTCCTCCTGCAGTTCCTAAGAGAATGGGCTTTACTAACATTCATTGGATCTGCTTTTTCTCATCTACCAGTCCTTTCCTCCACCCAGATTTTTTTGGGATTGATTTAATTAGATTTGGTCAAGATAGAGGTTTCAGAGATGCTAAGTTCCCATAAGTTTTGTGAAAATGAGTGGTCTGTCAGGAATGAGACCCAAACTGGTGCCCAACCCAGGAGAAAAGAGGTAAATTCTTCCCCTGGCCCGGACTCCTTTCTGGCTGGCAGCAGCCAGCCAGCTCACCTACTGCCCTGTATAGCAGGACAGGAGCAGAAGGTGGCACAGGGATGGTCGCTGTACTCTGGGCACAGAGAGTACCTGAGACTACCGCTGAGAGGGGTCAGAAGAGAAAGCTGGCTCCAGAGAAGAGAGGCCAGTGATGATTTGTTGTATTGCTCAGAGAACAGTTTTGCAACTGCGCAGCACTCACATAAAGCCACAGGGCTGAGCTGCTGGTACTGGAATTACTGCTATATACTATGTAAAGAGGTAGGGACACAATCCTGCCCTGTTTTAGCTCCTGGCCTGCACAGTGACCACCTCAGGGAAGTGGCAGAGGGGTCAGACCTGTCTACCTGACCCAGACATGCAGGACATCAACATGGAATTAGCAGCAGGCGTGTGAGAACGAGCAGGATACCCTTATAAATAGGACTTTGCTCCCAGAGGGGCGGAACACTCTGTTCATAAGGCGCAGGAACTGAGGAGGGAGCAGTGAGAAGCAGCCCAGTGACAGCTGGCAACTAACTGTGCTTGTGCCTGCTCCAGCCTCTCCTTCCCCACAGGGACTATTCCCATTGTCAGGACACCTGACACTCCTTGGGACCAACACAGTTGTGCTTCATGGCTCCCCTGAGATCACAGTTCACCAAACAACCCTTCTATGTGCCACAACAGGAAAGTTTGGAAAGTGAAACTGGGAGTAAGGTGTAAAGCCAAGCCTAACAGAAACACACACAGCTAAGCCTTGAACTGAGCTGCAGAGAAAAGCAAGCTGCTGTTACAACAACGGAGACATCTACGAGTTATCCCTGCAGACAAAGCAGTGGAGAAAACTGCTCCAGTGCTGACAGACGTTTGTCAGTAGAAGTGCACAGAGATACTTCTCCAAGAAAAGCTTTGCCTCAAAGCCACAAAATTAAACATTCTTCTTTAGCATTTAAATACATTAAGTTTCTGAGAGTATTTACATGTCCAGTTCAGAGCAGCAGAACAGCTAGACACCAGAGGAAAGGGAAATGGCACAAGGCATTTGTTGTGCTTTTCCAAAGAGCAGGGCAACCTTTGACCACATGGAACCAGGAAGATGGGTTCCAAGTTGGTCAGTGAAGACTGAGGCGAGCCAGGCAGCGACTCGTGCTGAATTTGTCCTGAGGGAAAGGGCGAGGGGGTGCTGTCCATTTACAGTAGACCCCATGCCAAATGCACATCCTGGTGAGCACCTCTCATCCAAGTGGGTGTTGCGCATGAGCTGTCAGAGACCAGGACAATGGGGAGCAAGAGATCTTCACCATCAGACGCTCTTCTTTCTACATCCAACATCCAGAACCAGTGGGGACACAACTACAAAGAGGTTTCTCAGGTGGGATACTGCAGGAGTGCTCACTAGCCAGGGACAGAGGGTAGCACAGCTGTCAGCCTGGGGAAAGTTTCCTGTCTCCCCGCTGCAACTGTGGTGTCTGCCAGCACCAGCAAGGGCAGCTGTGTGTGCCAAGGTCCCCGCAGACACAGTGCCTGGGGTTGTCACCTGGTTCTTCAACAATGTCATCTGGAAACTTGGCACATTCACGTAACATCTGTAGGAAGGAGCTGTGTGGTCCCCCTGACAGTCTGCCAGAAGAAAACCCAAGTCTGTTTTTTTTGTTTTGTTTCACTTTTAAAAAGAAAAGACTGTAAAAAAATATTCTCTGAGATGCAAGGACGCTTGTACTTTTTACTGCCCTGGCCACCTCTGTTCATGTCACCCATGGGTTCCTTGGAGAGTCTGGTTTCAATGGCAGCAGGACACCCTGTGTATAGCAAGGACGAGCACTGTCCCTGTTCAGCCAGGGGAGAGCAGTCATTCTGCGCCTATCACAAATCTGTGACTTTATTCTCCACAGCTGCTGCAATCTGTTGTAGTCTATATCCAAGCTGCATCTTCTGTGCCGTTGGGTCTTCTTCCAAGGCAGTAATGATCTGTAATGAGACAGAGCTCACTGGGGCAGCCTTTCTCCAGCACACAACAACTGTCAACCAGCTCAACTCCATGCACATTGGAGAGCCCCAAGCTGGAATCCAGTGCATTCTAGACTCTACTGGGTATTCATCTCAAATTAACCACAAAATATGTATTCTAGATTTGTCCCAATAACTTATAAACTTCATAGTGCAAAAAGAATGCTGAACTGCTCACCTGAAAATTATATCTTTGTTAAATGAATGTCAGCTAACTGCATTTCATTTTTGAGCATCTGGATACTGAATTAAAAAAAACAAACAAACAAACCAAAACCAACAGCATACATGAAATCCCAACAGTCTCCAAGTTAGAAGTGTTTTTCTGTGATTTCCTCCCTCTCCTTTTGACAAGAATAAAGGAAACATGTGTCACGGAAGTTCTGCATGCTGGTGAAACAATACACACTGTTGTAATAGTCTGGCTGCTCTTAATTATTATTTTTTTGAGGTTTTTTTGGTTGGAAACACACACTCACCTGGTCGTAATACTTATTGATGTATTTGTACAACTCATGTAGTGCCACCAGGGAATTGAGGTCACCTGAGTAATTCTGCATATAAGAGGAAGTTAAGACAAAACCGTGAGACACCTGACAACAGTTCTTCTAAATTCTGCATCCTCACAACTCGTTAGGAAATGTGCCTGTTGCACAAAGCAACAAGAAAGGGAATTCACCAGCAGTTCACAGCAGAGTACAAACAGAATAAAATAATCACACGTGCTCCTTGACCATGCTTTTCAGTGCTAGCTGGACAGACCCTCATCCTCCCAGTGGGGCCACAAAGCAGAGCAGACTGGGAACAGTCTGCGGTCTGAGCAGAACCGCGCACTCAGCTGGAATCTCTCATCTTTGCATGACTAACTTTCTCTTAGATACACACACAAGGGGCCAGGGTGACTTCTGAAATAATTTTATTTACCCGTGATAGCTCAGCCAGGGCAGAGTTCATCTCTTGGTCACTGGCAGAAATGGTCTGACGAATATCTGCATAATACCTAGGCAGGGACACAGAGGCAATTAGCTTATTGCTCCCCCCAGCCTCCTTCTTACTGCTTAAACTATGACTCCTCACATTTGTTGCTTACCTTTCCACCATCTGCTTGTAGCGAGGAATGTCCCGGGCATAGAGCAGCTTATTGATTGGAGAATCCTTGAACAACCAAAACCAGAATAGATTACAAAAAGCTCCTTCATCATGCTGTGTTCTAACCTTAGCAGGTAACACCATCACCACTATTTTCTGTCATTCATTCAGGATTGGGAATTTTTGTTCTCTGAATGAAGAGGCACTTCAAACACCAGGCTCCCTTCTAATAATGCAGTCTGAGGAACCAGGAGATGTCCCTTCACCAACACCTCTGTAATCCTCAGTCCATCCTTCACTTGGAGCTGAGTGATCACCAGTATGAGATCACATTGGCTATGACTTTGCATAGCTGATTCCTGAAATCCAATAGAGATCCACCCATCCCATCTCTGGTGACCTTTGCAGGACTGTTCCACCCGTGGCAGAGGGTGAGTAGTGGTGGTAGAAAGTTTTTCTGAGAGCCAACCTGAATCTTTCAAAATGCAACCTGTGACTTACACTATCTGCCACGGATGACTTGAGTTTAGGTCTGTCCCCCAAGCAGCTATAAGCTGTAAATACAGAGCACCTATCATCAACTTCCGTATGCTAAACAACAGTAGCTCCTCCATCCTCTATTCCTCGTAGTTCCCATCAGTTTCCAGTGCTCCAGTGGCACACGGGAGCAAGGATAGGCCTGGCTTGCCCTCCCAGTGGTGCTAAGCAAATGTTATCACCTTCCTGGGGCAGCGCTGCTCAGCTACCTGCACCAACCATGCTCCTTTCTCCCTCTCTACTTACCCGCCCTAACTTATGGTCAGCTATCGTACACGAGTCCATGAAGGTCTGTGCAATGACCAGCAGCACAGCATCCACATTATCTGATGTCTGCACATCAAAAACAAACTGTGGATTCTTAATGATGTTGATCCAGAACCGCAGGGGTAGGCTGCAGAGAAGACAGAAGCACAACAGGGTATCAGCAAAGGTAGTGGCTGTGGTGCTGAAAGACGTTCTGCACATTACTGCATCTCCCAGCAAAACCAGCTTTTCACACCACACTCTGGTGGTTTGCACTCCCATTTTGTTCCTCCTCAGCAGGCAAAGGTGGCTATCACTTTGGAAGTGATCAGATCTAGACAGCTTAGCAGTGCCTCCTCCAGGGCCCACAGGAGCACCATACCTGTTTGTCTTCCAGATATGGATGGTCTCAGGGTCTGCGATCCCATAGTGCATGGCCTGCTCATCCAACAGGTCAAAGAAGTATTTGACTGCCAGAGGGACGGGGCGGTTGGTACTGAGGATCACCTGGAATAAGTCATCCACAAACTTCTGCAGAGTGCCCTGTAGAGAAATGAGCAGGACAGAGTCAGCACAGACAGAGTAGAGTGGGAAGCCCAGGCATCATGCCGATGAGAGGTTCTCCTCTTCTGCTCAGCAACCTCCCTGTCCAAAGCTACCTCTCCTCCACTGCAGTGAGCGGAAGCCAAGGAGAAAGAAGGCCCCAGTGGTTTCTGGAACAGAGGCCAGTGAGCAACTCATGACAAAGCAAAATAGAAGAGGGGGATTCAGATGTACTCAGAGCCAGTGGACACCACTGTCAAGAAAACTCTGCTGCGAAGCACAGGGTACCTGGTTTTTACTGTGGGACACACAAAGACAAATGTGGTGGGGACACAGTGAAAAAAACATTTCTCACTCTCCTAGAGGTGCTGCAAAACTGAACCCATTAGTAGCGGAATTTTGGCACTGCACTGATGGGACTAAAGGGGAAACAACCAGCATGTGCATCAACCCAGGCAAAGGTGCTCTTCATCTTCAAGTACATCCCTGCAATCTGCTGGAGGATATGAAGGAAGGCAAGACTACAAGCACAACGTGATCTGTGTGAGGGAGGTGAACCTCAGTCCATCTCAATCCTACCAGACTGATGCCAGTGCCAGCAATAGATACCCAGAGCCTGGACAGGGATGACAGGTCAGCAGAACACTTAAGGGCAGCACAAAGGCATTCCAGCCACTTCAGACTGTAAATCAGCTTCACTGTGGGGGCCTGACTTCAGTGCCTCTATGCAACAGCACACAGCATGGGGAATGAACAAGGGGAGCTAGAGAGATGCACACGTCTGCAGTGCTGTGATCTTATTGGCATCACAAAGATGTGGTGTAATGGCTCCTATGACTGAAGTGTTGGAATGGAAGGATAGAAGGTTTTTAGGAAGGACAGGCAAAGGAGATGAGCAAGGGGTGTCACCCTCTACATCAGTGACCAGCTGAAGTGTACAGAGCTCTGCCTGGGGATGGATGAGGAGACAACAGAGCTCGTAAGTCAAGACATGAGACTTTACAGTAGGGGTCTGCTGTAGGCCACTCAACCAGGAAGACCAAATGGATGAGGCTCTCTAAAGACAGGTAGGAGCAGCCTCATGTTTACAAGCCCTCATCTACATGGGGGACTTCAACCACTCCAATATCTGTTGGAGAGACAGAGCTCTCCTGATTCTTAGCATCACTGAGTAAAAGGTGGATAATGTTTCCACAGTGGATGCACTGAGGATATTCTTCCTAATGACAACTGAGAAGAAGGGGTATGCCATCAAAACTTTTAGGTGCTACAGCTCTAAAGAGTAAGAGTATAACAATGGCCCTTGTTTTTTAAGGACATTTTCCCTAAGTTTGTATCAAAACCACGTGTCATTGCCCTTTTTAAAATAACAGTTTTCATTCAGAGAAGGCAAAGGGATTACTCAGAGCCAAGGCCTGACCAGTACAGCTGTTTATAAGCAAGCAAAGGGGATGGAGGCAGAGTCCTTTGTCTGCTTTCTGGATGGGAAAGCATCATCCTGGTAGTCGTAGAAACAAAGATTAAAAGCACAACCTGCAACCCAGGCTAAGATTTGCCTTTCTTAGAACACAACAGGACTGGGTGTGGGCAGCACCAAGGCAGGATAAGGTGAGCTCTTCAGGAAGCAGTGTCTGATGCAACAGTGAGGCAGCACAGAAGCACAGCGTTAGGGCACTGTGCTATTTTAATGATTAGGTCTTGGATGTAATTTAACACATACAGCCCAAACTAGAGACATCACCAAAGACACTGTAGCTGATCTTGGGGAAAGGCCTATTCCCAGTCATTTGATGATAGGCAAATAGCTACTGTTTATTTTTCCAGAGCTTAGTCACTTTATAAGTTTAAGCAAGAAACAAGTGTTCTTCCCTTCCTGTCCTGATAAACCCGGTGATGGTGCTCTGAATGGTTTATCAGCAGTGCCTTTGAGAACACTGCTTCAATAGAGAGATAAAACTTGGTGCCTATCACTTCTTCAGTGACCACTTTGAATACAGAATGCTATTTAGATACAAAGTCTTATCTGTGCCTAGTCACAAACATATCTGCTTCTTAGCAGGCTTTGCCCAACATCATGCCAACTCTCCCAGTCTTGCTTTCTCTGTTGCAGCTTGTTCCAAAGGGAGATAGAAGACTCTCACTACTTTGCTTATCAACTGTAAGCCATGTGAACAGATGAGTGCTTCACCTGCATGCATATATATCTGACAACAGCATGCAGGGCAAGCTTAAAAAGAGTTGCTTTATTTTTATCCTCACGAGGTGAGGCCAAGATTCCCCAAAGAAGCTGTGGGATAGAAAAGGTCATCTCCTGTTCACAGCCACAACATAAACCTGAAATGCATTTATGCTGAGTGTTTGATCTGAGATAACACAAGGGACCTATACGGTTCTACGATGGGGTGACAGCATTGGTGGTTAAGGGAAGAGTAACTAATGTCATCTGCTTGGACTTGTGCAAAGCATTTGACACTTTCCTGAACAACATTTATGTCTCTACGTTGGAGAGACATGGATTTGATGGATAGACCACCTGGTGGATAAGGAACTGGCTAGATGGTCACACTCAATGAGTTGTGGTCAACAGCTTGATGCCTGAGTAGAGATGACTTGCTCAAGTGGGTCCAGAGAAAGGCCACAAAAATGAACAGGAGGATAGGACACTTCTCCTTTGAGGACAAACATAGAGCTAGTGGTGTTCAACCTGGAGAAGGCTCCAGGGCAACCTTATAGCAGCCCTACAGTACTTAAAGGGGGTCTACAGGAATGATGGGGAGTGTAGTGATAAGACAAGGTCTAACTGTTTCAAACTGAAAGAGGGTATATTTAAATTATATATTAGAAAGAAATTCTTCACCATGAGGGTGGTGAGGCACTGGAACAGGTTGCCCAGAGAAGTTGTGGAAGCCCTGTCCCTGGAAGTGTTCAAAGCCAGGCTGGATGGGGCTCTGAGCAACCTAATCTCATGGATAGTGTCTCTGCCCATGGCAGTAGGGTTGGAACTACATGATCTTTAAGATCCCTTCCAACCTAAACTATTCTATGATTCTATGATTGTTCTCACCTTCATGGAGAGTAGACGTGTCAGATATATCTCTGGGATTGCCTTGGCTCTCTCACGATCTCTTAAGCTCCCACGCCGATGCTTGGGAAGCTCTGGCTCTTCTGTTGGTTTTACCAGGTGCCAAAGTTTGATCCCACCTTCATCTGCATCCTCCAGCATTGGTGTTTCTAAAACAAGCAATTGTTTACAGATGAATGTCAGTTCTCTCACAGAAGAGTTTGGCCAGGTGAGCCCCAGGGAAGCACAATTTCACAGTATGATAAAAACACAAATGGGAAAGAATCTCTGGAAGCCTCCATCCAGCCTTCTGCACAGAGTACAACTTTTGCTAGCACTACAGCAGGTTGCCTTTGTCCACCCAAAGCCTTCAAGGTATTATGAACTTTCCCAGACAGATCCCCCACCACCTCAGTGGTCTGTTCCAGTGCCACACCACCCTTTTGCTGAAAAAGGGTTTTTTCCACATCCAGTTTGAACCTGTTAAGCTGTAGCCTGTGGCTATTGTTCCTCAAACCACAGCAGTATCCATGGAGCTGTTCACTCTGCCAAGCTGTAAGGTAACTGCTGGGTGTCCCATCACTAATCTTGGGCATGCTCAGCACCTGATGGTATTAAGATTCTCACAAGGTGCAGACTGTGCTCAGCACTGGAGAGTCAGAACTAGATAACTGTGCTTATCCTGCCTTTTCATGCCCACCCTGGCTTTCCTCTGCTCTTAGTCCTTTGCTTTTCTTTCATCTCACCTGCCCAAGCTTTCAATTTCATCACAATCCTATGAGGGTCTAAAGCATGTGTCAGCCTTCTATAGCAGCATAAAGCTGGGGCTATGGCAAGAGACTTGTCCCACTAATTGGCAAGTATTATAAAATTGTTTCATGAGAACAGGACATCAAACTCACTCTCTCCTGGGATGTAATCCTGATTCTCCCTATGGATGTGCTTGGTCAGGCGTGGGACCAGTGCTACCGTTGCTCCATCAGGCACCTGCACACAAGCAAACATCAANAAAAAAAGCATGTTTCTCATCAGCACAACAGGTAAGTGTTTGTAAACTGAAACAGACTGTGCCATTACTAGAAATGAAGACAGAAATGGGGATTTTTGTGGCATCATCACTGTCTTTCCTGATGGTGGGAGAATCTTGTTTGCACCAATTAAAAAAAAAAGATATGCAAAGTATGATGAAGATGATTATACAGAGACTGAGGTCATTCACATCTAGACATACTGCATCAAGATATGACACATAGGTGCAAGGTAGTTTAAAAAACCCCTCTTTTCCATTCCTAGAAGCTGCTTCATTGATGAGCAGTCATCTACTGACTGATTTGGACTGGAACATCAGCAGATCCAGCAGCATCACCTACATTGCAACAGCCACCAGGCATGAACTTGTGTGTCTCCTTCCAAGCTCTACACCTGCCCATGCCTTAAGTAGAAGCTTAGGAGGGAACTATGCTTGTTGAAGTCAGAGTGCAAGCTACAGCACTGACTTAATTTGAATATGCTGTTGCAAGAAAGCTCCAACATTTTGACAGTGATCCACCAGGAGCCAGATCCACAAATAGAGCATAACATTGTGTATAAGACGTGAAGAGAAACAAGGCAATGGCAGACTGAGTTCTGACCTTGTAATGCTGAAGAGTGTTCAGGCGTTTCCACGTTCCTTGAACAACAGATGTCACATCCTCATCGGACAGTATCAGGTGACCTGCAAGCCCTGATCTCCACTCTACAGCCATTAAAACACAGAAAATTAAAAGAGAAACTGTTAATTTGAGGCAGTTCTGAAGTCCATTGTGCTTCAACCTGGTTGACCTTGTTACACACCCACTGGTCCTCATTAACCTTTATCCAGGCTATTTCACAGGCAGCAGAACCTGAGCAAGTGCTTGTAACAATGCTGAGTCCTGCAGTCACAGGACAGCCTCTGAGCGCAGGGACAGGCAGCCTCACAGCCTCCCAACTCCACTCACCAAGTTCCTACAAACTGTCAAGATTGACTCTTCAAGCAGGTGATTCAGATCACAAATATGCACCCATAGTCCTTATTAGCTACTATTCCTCCAGTACCTGCTCATCTATAAACATCACCACTATTCAGCAACAGCCAAAGAACGAAGATAGAGAACTGAGTGGTTTCCCCTCACATTTGAAGTCCTACCTTTCATTAACCACCGTGGGCAAAATCCTCCCTGACACACATTACCAAGATGCTGCCATTGACTTCACTGGCAGGAAGACACAGTCTATGACTGCACCACACTCAAATCATCCTCCCCACCGAAATGCTTTCCATGCCTTTCCACACCACCACCCTCCCCACCCCCCGCTTTGTTCTCTTGACGAAGTCATTGCCATGGTCCAACTCTGGCAAAGAACACCAAAATGGAAGAGGCTAGACCCAGCTGCTTCTTTCCCACCCCTGCCTCTTGCTAGTAGCCTCTTTCCTGCATCACGACCTGATGGGTCCAGCCAGAGTAGAAGCCCTTTGGTTAGTGCTTTTGCACACTCAGCAGAGAATGATATCCTGCATGCCAGGGTGCTGTGCACAGATAGCAAATGACCACTCTTCCACTCCTCACTGAGTTTTGGCACTAATGAGTTCTGCTCACCAAGGTCCAGGGTGTCTGGGTCTGGTCGGTGACAATATGGCGTCCCTTTATAGATCTGATCTAGGATTTTCTCCTTCACCTGTGTTATGGTGTCACAGTCTAGCACCTTCGCAGAAATCCCTTGTGAGTCCTCTGCCCCTCCTGCAGCAACCCCTGCTTGTGTCAAAGCATTTAAGGTCTGGGAAGAAAAGAGAAGATCACAGCTACTCAGCTGATAAGATTACATCTGACACATTTATGCCCCAGATGGTTGGCATTAAGGCAACTTAACCATTAGTCCTTTCACTGGAAGAGTTTCAGAAAAGTAAACTTCACAGATGTTAAACCACAGTGTTCGAAGTCTTGTGTCATGAGCTGGAAGCCAGTTCAGCAGTTGGGGAGTGGCTTTGATGTGCCAGCAGCCATTTCATCCCCTTATTTCCAGACACAGAGCAGAGCACATACACCAGATTACTGTGACAAGGGCAGCTTTCGGCCTAGGGCAAAAGCACCTGATTTAGCAGAGCAGTAGAGCTCTTGCTCATCTGTGGAGTTGTGTTCCTGGGATAAACCTGGCTCCTAGGACAGAGTGGCAGGATGCTGCACTTCTGCCTCAATAATGGGGGCAGAGACATTCAAGCCCTGTTGCATCAGACAGCAGAGGGAATAAAAGATTTGGTGCTTACCAGAGTCCGGTACTCCAGGTCCTCTCTCAAAAGGCGGTTGTCATTCAGGGTGTATTTGGCTTTCCCTGTCACCCAGTCAACTGGCCCTTTGTCCACCTGGTGCTTGATTCCACGAAAGAGCATGTAAAGGGGCTCCCCTACAGAATCCTGGCACAGAAAGAAAGGAGTTTCACCTGAGAGAAATTCAGCTTGCTCGTCCCAGAAGAGCCTGACAGCTTGGAAATGTGGACACTCAACAGAGGAGAAGCAGGACTGAGGAAACAGTGCCTAAGCCACAGCAGGCAAAGCTGGAGCCCCTGCTGACAGCTCCAGCTCCATGCACAGAGAAAGTGCACCAGCCAACTATCAGATGGATGCACAAGACCATGGCATTGCTCAGTCTCCTCGTCACTAAGCTGAGAAACATTCCTTGCCACCGCCCTCTCCAGTTAAGGAATTAGGTCAGAATCTGTTCTCCCCACACATGGACCAGCTTACAGCCAGCATGTCTCAAGATAAAGGAGCTACACTGAGCCCTCCATGACCTGGCAAGATGTCCTGAAAGCAACGAGTGTTATTAATGCTGATTTAAGCATATCTGTCCCCAGGGAACAGGCCAGCACTCTCATCCCCTACCCTGAAATACAGGATGACTCTGTCACTCTTCCAGCTATGAGCGAGGCACAAAGCAAAGCTGTGTCCGTCTCCCCTCTTTTGGCCCCTCTACACCACAAAGGGACAAAGAGCTCACCCTCACAAATGCGTACAGGCAGATGGACATCCAGTTGGTTAACAGCTTCTCTACCACAGTTTCTGTCCTGAAAGAGAGCATGAGGTTGGTCACTGGACTATGGTGCAGAGCAGGAAGGGGTTTGGAGATAAAGATCACTCCCCTTGAGAAAAGGGCACACTAAATGAGGATATAGGATCAAGGGAGAGGGTGGGGGGAGAAACACCAAAACCAAACACTGGTGGACTTTAGTGACCAGTAAGGTTAATGCTTTTGCTATCACTTCTTTGAGGCACTCATCAGCCTGAAGGAGGCACCAAATCACAGTAATGTAGATACAAGCAGGCAGGGGAAGGAAGAAATCTTCTGCTAGGTCTCAAACAAGGGAAAGTTTTTCAGATCAGAAAGATGGAGCAGACAGGAGGCCAATGTAAATCCAATCACTGGAGATACTTCAGTTTAGCTTCCAAACATGGCATGACTGTGAGCCCAAGGACCTCTAAACATCAGAGTGAGACTAGCAGACCTAGCAGAGCCCTGGTATCTGAACATAAGGAGAGTTAGTGTACAGCAGCTTCAAAAGAGAAGGAATCTGGGGTGATCAACTTCAGCTTCCTACTCTTTTCACGCTTTTCCTACTATATTCCCTGCTAGTTGCTGACTGGAGAGATGGGTATCATTGTTACTGCTTCCTCCTGTGGTCTGGACACACGCTGGTCTTACAGCTGCAGGCTATGCCATGGTGTTGTCATACTCACGGGAGTTTCAGAGCTTTCCAGCTTCAGCTAGCAGTGAGAGCAGGGCTGACTCACCTCCGCAGCATCAGCTTGGGGTTCTTGGCCACATACTGCTCCACGAGGTCATTCAGGAGTGTTTTGAGGATGTCAGTGAAGTACTCCAGCTTCCCATGTAGTGACACAGTGAGCAATGACGCCACATAGGCCCGGTCTCTTGGAGAGAACGTGCGTTGGATTTCCAGAGTGTGGATGAACTGATGGGGAAAGAGATGAGCTGGTGTGTGCATATGCTGAAAACAAGGCAGTCACAGCTACTGGCTCTTGGAAGAAGTGGTGCTGCAGGGAGCTGTTCAGGAATGAACTTTAACAGACACTGCCACCAGCTGCCAGTGACATGGCCCTCACCTCACAGAAGGCTGCAAGCAGAGGGAGACACATTACCTTGGTGAGGAAGAGCTTGCTGTTGAGCAGGTTGGAGAGCTGGACTAAGCCCTGCTCCACAGTTTGCCGCCGGCACTCAGGGATGTCCAGGTCCCTTTGCAGAGGTGACTCACGATGGCCCGGGAAGAAAATGCGTTCTGCATAGGACTTGTAGTCCAAGAAGGGGATTCCTGTGCCCACAAGATCACTTGTGAGGTCCATCATCTCAGTCATTAGGTCTGAGGGAAAGGAAATTCCCATGAGGTTGACTACATGATCACACAATTGATGGTTCAGAGCATGAAGTAAGTGCAGGAACTAGGGCCAACAGGATGGGTCCGAGTAAGAGGAAGGATGCTTCCTGTCAGGAAGAGGCACACTGGGGTCCCATTGCTACAACATTTAAAACTAGACAAGGCACTGGGAGAAACTGCACAAGGAAGCTTCTGGCATTGGGGAGGAAACAAAAGGTGAATTTGGCCAGTCAGGGCCTGTCTTCCAGTTTTATACAGAGGAAGTCACTGTTCAGCACAGATCTGTGGTTACAGGCATTACCCACATTAAAGATAGAGTACTAGGGGTGTCCTGCTCCTCACTATTTCCCACATTAGTTGACTACAGTCTGAGTCATCTGCACCATTTCAGAGCCTCAGGTCCCCCACACAAGGGCTCACTGCTATAAGCAGCTGACGTACAAGTTTGTGGGCCCAGACCATAGGGTGCAATTCAACCTTCCCTACATAAAAACTGTGCTAGCTGTCCTTAAAAACCTCCCCATGTGTGCTGTCTTGACCTTTAGCTTTTCATCTGATTCTGGAGAATGAAGTGGAGAATCAGAGAAGTGTGTATAGATCACTGTGCTCTGCATTAAAGAGAAGAATTAAAAATTGAATAATTTGACTATATTTCAATGCACTGGTACAGGGTAGGTTATTGCCTGCTCTGACCTGCCCAAACAAGTACACAGGAATGGAAAGAGGTAGGGCTAAAAGTGTTTCTTCATGCTTCCCTGAAGCTACAAGAACGTAACAGCTCAGTGTCTGACCTGTGAATTCCTTTTTGCATCTGTCCCGAACACTTGTTTCCAAATTTTCCAGCTGGATTTGAACTTTCTTGTAATCCCTCAAAGCCTGTTTGCTCTTCCTCCTGCAATAAGAAGCAGACCCATTGCCAGTGGCCCTAGACCAGGAATTGTCCTTGACAACTGTTGTGTTGCTGCCAAAGACTCCAGGGCAACTGGTGCTGAGGTTATTTCTACTGAATATCTCCTTTGTAGGATACCAAAGAGTGTTGCATAAACTAGATGTGTCTCTTGGAGCACCCATCAGGTGTGGACTCTGAGTGAACACTGGTGCAGGCTGCAACCAGCAGATGCAACACGCCTCACATATCCAACACCATCAGGGGCTCAGAATTTGGCACAAAATAAAAACTGGGACCTTGCTTAGGCCAAAGATGTACATGCTTGACCACATCCACTGAATAACATTGTAGAGAAACTTGAAGTCCTCATACAATGCCAGAGTTTCTTACCTGTATATGAAGACGATGACCAAGACAATCAGTGCCACAAAGGATGCACCAACACCCAGACCAATTTGTGCCTCCAGTGGGAAGGTGAGCTGGCTTTCTGTGTCGTACTGCACTCGGCCCAGGAAGAAATTTAAGTTTCCCATCTGTACCTGTAAGAAAGCACATACCATAAAATAAGCTCAGTGCAGCAATGAAAACCACAAGGCTTCTCCAGAATGGCTACAGGAGGCACCCAGCTCTCTAGCAAAGCTGTCCCACAGCACAACTGCAGAACCCAGCTATACCATTTGCCATCAGGCAATGTTTGGCATCTGATACCTCCCCCGTCCCTCACCAGGGCTTCTCTTTTCCTTCACTTCCCATCCCCCTTCCCTCCCTCCACCACTGCTTCTTGCCTGTGCTTCAACAAACAACAGGATTTCTTGCAGTACTGCCAATTCCCTACCGTGAACTCCGGGAGCAAGTCTGTGCCCTCCCGCTTTGTGCGGTGCCGTGGAGCTGGCTGCTCTGAGGGAGGTTCACAGTAGAGATGATTCCTTGTTAGTGTCTTCACCACACAGATTCCTTCCCCAATCATAGCCATAACTTCATCCTTGGAAATAGCCAGATCTAGATTTTCCCCCTGTAACAGATGTAGAACAGCACATCACATTGGGTCAAACCCAACTCTGCATTCCCATAGCTCCAGAGAACATGGAGGAGACCAACACCATAGGATGAAAGCAGACTTTTTTTCTCCTCTAACTAGGCTTGCATCCAAATTGGCTGCAGAAGTTCATTTTTCTAAGCTCAGAAGTCATTTGTGTATGATTTAGATTATAGCTTTAGGACCTGTACCTTGCCGCATGAGTAGTTATAAAGAGCCGGTCTTCTCAAGGCTCTTCAGCCCCGGCATGACTAAGCTCAACTCTTCCCTCTGTGTGTATACACACATACGTGCACACAAGGTGCATCCCTTTAAGATGGCAGTCTCCTGTTAGTTACCTTGTGCACTCATCTCAGTCAGCCAATGCCTTTCAGGGGTGTAACACATTAATGCTTTTGTTCTTATCTGCTACACATCTGCTTTAATTTGGGGGTGGGGGGTGGGAATTAAGACTTTTTTTTTTCCCCTAAATAAAACCATGCTGAATGATGTTAAATATATTTTTATGGTTTAATGCTTACTAAGATGAATCCTGCAGCAGTGTTTTCATGCTTTTGCCCAGAGCTCTGTCAAGATATCCTGACAGGCAGCAGGTAGACCAACCTCCTTCCTCTTTGAAAGTTTGCATCTTGTTAGTTCTCTCAGTCTTCTCAAATTGTCCTGCTTCTCCAAGATGCATTCAAAACCAATGGCAGCAGTCTAGACATTGCTAGACTAGTACATCCTCAGTTTTTACTCATATGCAAAAAAGACCAAGTGGAAAGAGTTTATTAGAATTAAAACCAAAAAAAGCATGGAAGTTTCCACAAGCCCTGTGAGGCCCTTCATGATTTATGAACTCAAGAAGCATTTTTGATGCACTTTTTCCCTCTTCCTATGTACCTTCTCTCATAGGGCAAAGTAGATGTGCTGTGACAGGTTGCAAGACTGTCAAATGCTTTAAAACCTTGGATGCTGCATGACACCAGTACAAAGTACTCTGAGTAGGAATCCCATTGGTACGAGGAACATTATTTCCAGGTCATTTTTGTGTTACCTCCACAGAGATGACGCTTCCTGGCTTGTGACGGTATGGTTTGGCAGGGTCTTCAGCATTCAATGGCTTTAGGATGGGGTTGACTTCATAAGAGAAGGGCATGGGATGCAATGAGTTGAAATCAAAGCTCAGATTATCCAGAATAAATTCCAGCTTGATATGGACACTCCGCAACAGCAGGTTAATGGCTGGAGTTTTGCACAGGATCAGATAGGAGGAGTTAACAAGACACGGTTCTTCAAACTAAATGTGAAAAGCAAAACCAGTGTCAGTAATGAAACACTAATGACTCTCCTGCTGCTTTGCAATACTTCCCAGCGCTAAACAGACTGGGACCAGTCTGCATTCCTCTCCTCTGGATCAATGGCAGAGGAACTCTGTTTAATTGTTACAGGAAAAATCCAAGATCTGAGAAATTCCTCATATCCCTCTAAAGAAAGTTTTCATAGCACTAGTTTTGCTGCAAGTACCTAGGTCTCAGTAGCAGGAATTGGCTGTGACATCCCCCCAGCAGCAAATTCTGGAGTGGTGTGAGTGTTACACGTCCCTGCTCTGACAGAATGGGACCAAAACACCTTCAATGCAGAACTGATTTCCTAGCCTGAATGCTTCTCTGAAAGAAGTGTTCCTTTGTCTGGTTGTGTATGTTTTACACATTTGGTGAAAGTATTCAATACAATTTTTTTTGTCTCCCCTATAGCCACAAATGCCTTTTGCAGAACATGGGTAAAACCAACTGTTACAGATGCATGGGCATTGGAAGCATGTTCTCCCAGTTTATGAACAGGAAAGTCCTCCATCATTTGCACTAATAATGCAAATCCTTCTTGTACTTTGGCTGCCAAACGTGCTCTACCTCTGCAACTTCTGCTGCATGCTCTGTGACCTTGATAAGGACATCCTTTCCTCTGTAGTGACCCCTCTCAGGACACTAGCAGCAGGAAAGCACAAATGTTGGTGGAAACGGTGATTTCACTGAACTCTGCCTGGTTTTCTATCTCAGAGTGAGAGTCCAGGAGCTAAAGAGATGGACTGAATGATGGAAAAGGAAGAGTCTGGAGCATGGACATGCTCAGCCAAAGAAATCTGCAGCCAGACAGCTTATCTCCACAATGCTGCTCTGCTGTTTCTGTCCCACATTACAAGTCCTGCACATCTCTAAGCAGAGATGGACCCAACTCATGTAAATGTTTGTAAAAGTCCTTAACATCTCATTCTGACAGAGAACACCTCCACTTGGCCAACACTGTTGGTATGACCCAAATAGATAAAAGCAAGCTGGGGGCGGGGGGAAGCCCTAGGGACAGAAGTCCACCTCTCCAGAGCAACACATCAACCCTTAGGCACTCTGAGCTGTCCTGAGCATTTTGCCATGCTACCTGCTGGATGCTGCAGAGAGCATCCTCAGGGCACTCAGTGTCTGGGATGATTCGGCGCCATCGTCCCAGTCCTCGGCGCCGGCGTTCAGATGGTGAAACTGTAACTCGAATCTTTGGTTTCTGTACCACATCCAAGTTGTAACCATGAACTCTGAGCACTCTTCCTCCACTGAAAGAGAAAAGCGGTTGATCTCACCCACCTATTACTCATTAGCTCTGTCTTGCCCATGGTCCCACCCTTCTGCTTATGCTCATTCCTACAAGCCCAGCTTTAGTACAAAATGCAACTCCACAAACAGATGCCACTGGTGCTGTGGTACCTGCCTCAGCACAGGGCCCTGGGGAAGGTGCACTCAAGTCTTTCTACCTGAGGAAGCTTTTAGGTGGCTCCGCAAAGGTGATGTTTGGATCCAGAGTATATCTGAAGAGGGATCCTTCCAGTCTCCTCTCTTGGTCTCCATATTTGATAGTGACTGGGAGTTCTGCAGACACATTGCTGGGACTTGTCTGACATGCCAGCTGATCCTCTGTCATCTCTGAGAGGCTTGGGTTGACAGAAGAGAGAACAAGGGATTAACACAGACACTGCAGAGACAGATTTTTATAGTACTATGCCTTGCTCTTTGCAGACAGTCTGCAAACCTCTTCTGGTATATTACTAAATATAATGCTGAAAGGTCCTTTGCCTTATATAAGCAAGCAATAATTGCTGGGCAGTTGTCAGTGAACAGAATGTGGACAAGAAGCAGATACAGCCACTGTCCAGACTGAAGAGACTGGTAGCTTGGTACCAAGGCATGTGCACCTTCTCACCAGCAACAGCTGTCAGGTATATGTGTCCCAGGACACAAGAGAACAAGCAGTAATTAGTGTTAGTCTGCAGAAGCCAACTGCAGTTCCCCATCAGCAAAAGCAGAGCGGTCAGGATGGAGTATAGTCCTGTCAAGAGAAAGGCAGAACAGAGGCCATGTAGCACTTGTTCATGTCCGAGGGGACATGGGCAGGAATTTAAGATGGTAGGGGTTGCTACCATGACCCTCAAGGGGAAAATCTCCTGCAACAGAGAGAAGAGCAGGGCTCCAGCAGCCTACGCTGAGGCTGAGCCAAGAAGCATCATACACTGCAGCACTCTGGGGAGGACTTAGGGCAGTGCACAGAGAGCACACAAACAGGCTTTGAACTTACATGTGGCAAGGGAGGTCTCCAAGCAGGACACTGATCTCACTAGGATGGCCAGTCAGCAGCTTTGAACCCAGAAGGGTAAGGCAGGTTCCCCCGGCTTTTGGGCCTTGAGTTGGAACAATGGATTTCAGCTCTGGGTTCTAGAAGAGGGAGAGGACAGGAAAGAAAAGANTTCAAAACATAAGGCAAAGAAACAGTAGAGTATGTTCAGTGACCTCCAGTGCTCTCAAAATAGAAGCTATAGATCCCAATCACAGGCTGCCCTCAGCTAGGCTCCAGCAGCTACCTTATGGAGCAGAGGGAACAGATGTTCGATCACACCAGCAAGAACCACAAATCAGGGACCATTTTTTTCACAGGCTGCAAAAGGCAGATGGATGCTGCATTCAGCAGAGCTGAGCCTCATACATAAACCCTTGGATTAACAGTTTAGATCAGTAACTGGATTAATAACTCAGGTTAGGAAAAACAAGGTAGCAAATAAATTGTCTGTTTGTGTAGTACATGAGGAGATTACCGGCAGGGAGCTGAGAATTTGTGTTGAGACCTGTGCTGTTATACTTGAAAGTGAATTGGAAAGGGGATATGAAATTTGATAAATCAGAGTAACTCAGTACCACTGAGGAGCTGCAGTGAAATTTCAAGGAATCAGGCAGAGGAGCACAAGTCACTGCTAATAAAGGGAAAGCAAGATATATAAAGTGAGGAGTAGGGAGACTACAGTAAAAAACAACCCAACCATATGTACATAGCTGGGAGTTTCAAAACAGCTCCTGTCCATTCAAGAGGGTTTTGGTACCTATTAACAACTCGACTGGCTGTAAGCACAGATCTCAACAAAAACACACCAAGTGGTAGGAATTATTGGGATGGGAATTAAGAAAAAAGATTTTTATGCCACGGTAAAAATTCCTTTTGGACTCATATCTTGAGCATAGTGTGCAGTTATCACCCTGCCTCAAAACAGTGATAATAGAACCAAAATCAAGACAGGAGCAGCAAGCTTAAATCAGTACATAAACTAGTTCTATACAGCCAAAAATGGAATAGGTTAAGACTTTTCAAGCATCTCTTTCTCCTTCTCATGGGAGAGGGAGACATGTAACTAAGGACATAACTTATAAATAGCACAGCAAGGATAAAAAGCAAGTAACTGTATCTAAAAACTATTTCATAGTTGCTGTTTAAGAAATAAACAATTATCAGAAATGTGTTTAGAAATAATAGGAAAGATTTCTCCACACAATGAGCAGTAGCTCTGGACTTACTGCCTCTAGGCTGCTGAAGGGCAGAAGCTAAAAAGGTCTTCAAGCAGCAATTTGCAAATTAATAAAAAGAAAGTCAGATGTCTTAGTAAGATGTTAACAACAAAAGTACCTCCAAATCACAAAGGTATCCTGTATTTTTTCTCTTTAAACATTTGATAGTTACCATTGTAAAAGAAAAAATTAAAAAAATCACTGGAATAGAGAATCTTTAGTATTACCCAGCACATCTGTTCTTATAATCTAAAGAAAAGCAGAAAAGAAAGGGGAAAAAACCCAAACAACAAACGAAACAAACCCCGTAAGACACCACACAACACAAACTCCAGGAAAAAGACAAATACCAGCAGCAAGTGTCTGGTAAAGTCCCATTAAGTTCCTGCAATAGACAGTTATTTAGCAGAGATATTGGGTGAACAGGGAGAGGTATCAAAGAAGCAATAGTTACATCACCTGATAGGTAAAAATATGCTCAGAAACACCACGTCCTCCTCCAGGCACTTCCACCACGATGTGACCAAATCTCTCTGTCCAGCTCCCGCCAGTGAGGCACACAATACTGCAGGGCAATTCAAGAACAGGGTCACACCGTGCAAGGGCACATGGGCTGTATCCATTGCATTATGCCTTAAAACCATCTAGCAACCACAGCTCCCTTCTTTCAGCTTTATCATTTGCTCAGAATATAAAACTGAACATTGAGAACCTTTTAAAGCTCAATTATCAGGGTGGGGGGAAAAAAAAAAAAAAGGAGGGGGAAGTTCCAAACAGGCCCATCCTATCCAAGATTATTCTTACAGGAACAGGCCAGATGAAGCCTGCAAGAACTGCTGTTGTCCCGAGCTATCAAATCAGTCACATCTGGGGTGACCCCAGGCTAGCAGTGGTCAATCCACACATTAGCACTGTGTCTGATGCAAAATAAAACTCAAGACTATAGCTGAGGTGTTTTCAGCCAGTAGCCTCGGGGACCAGCCAGTTCCCCTGACCTGCAACACCCCTTCCTTCCCAGCTGATCCTGCCAAGGTGAAAAGTCAGGCTGTGCTTGGAACAGGGCAGCAAGGAATCCCGTGTTATGGCACTGATTTGCTAACTGAGAAACTACTCTGCAAGTGACTTCCCAGCCTTCCTTCACAGCAGGAAAATAATTTCGCCTGGCTGTTGCTCAGGAGTGGATTCCATCCTCACGTCTATATCCCATCAGTCACAAAGGCTTGGGAATTTGAACTTGGGCAGTGCAGTCCCAAGCCAGGATCCTGTGGATGCCAGGTGATTTACAGATACAGAACAAAGATGATGCTAGCCCCAGAAAGGATATGCTGTAATTCTCAGGATGAAAGCAGAAAGCAGATGGATCCAGACAAACAAGGCGCACAGACAGGACAACACTGCTCAACACAGCAGGCCATTTCCCAGCAGGATCTTACCTGGCTTCCAGAGGGAAGGATGCTACAACTACTGCTACCATGGAATGGAAAAATGTGTTTATGATAGCTCTGATGAGAGGTTACTCACATTTGCTCTCCTCTTCTCTTGGTCGTTTGGCTCCTCTCCCTTCCTTGTCCAAGTCTCCCACCTACCTGCCCTGCCACAGATCAACTACACAAATATTCCTTTCTCCTTGCTTCATAGCTATGCCCCAGTCACACCTCTCAACACCTGACTATGCTGCCTGCTTATATGGTCCTGCCCTGGCCAGAAACACCAGCTACCCCATTCTCTATCACTGACATTAGCTGGATTGAGCAGGACAGGCCTTTCTGCTTCTTTTCCTTCTCCTAGCCACTACTTTTACAGGCACTGTGTGACCTGCCAGGCACTCTTAGCAAGTGGAGGAGTGCCACAGGGCCAACCAGGAGTCCTGGTCTTCTGTCCCTGGTTGAGAGGGTCCTTTCATTGCATTTATTCCTGGGAGGTGAAAGTCTATCTGGCAAGTGAAGAATGACAGTCCTTAGACTGTCCTGTGCCCACTCAAGCAGAGGTAACAAACTGTGCCATACCTCCAACCACACGTTCCCATCCTTACACTGTGTTAACACAGTCAGGGTGTTTTCCCAGCAGTGACACTTGCACAAGCCGTGTCCTTGGCTTTATCAAAATCACCCTGTGCCTGGGAGAGACACCCACAAAACTGTGCAGTTCCAAGCCTGGGACTCCCCGGTCTGTCTGGCCTGTGGGCTCAGTACCGGCAGCATGGTCACTATTTGGCAGCACTCTTTGGCCATCACCTCCTACACAACCTTCTCTCTCCAAGATCACTGCTGGAGTAACTGACCAGACAGTGACCTTACACGGGAGCACTCCCTGGGGAACTGGAAAGGCTCAATATCTGCTGCAGCAAAGGCAATGACAGCTGAGGCTGGTGTCAGCAGCCAAGGGAAAAGTCTGCCTCTGAGAGGTTTCACAGATACTCTACCTGCTAGAGATCTCATACTCTTGAGCATCTACGGCACAGGGAATTCCTGCAACAGTGACAGTTTCTGCAATGTCTTGATGTTTCTGCCCGAGGTTTGAGCCAGTGATGGTGATTCTAGTGCCACCTTCCACTGGTCCAGACAGGGGGTACACCTGCAAAGACATCCGCACATGTGTAAGTGTCACAGTATCTCAGATCTCTGCAGTCTGGCAGCTGATCTACAGGACAGGGCCCTTCAACTGCCCCATTACAAACTTTGCCTGGTTGAGTCACTGCTATGGATTCCTTTTACTCGCTTGGAATAGTACCCCACTGCACTCTCATCAGAGGAAAGGTCATAAAGAACAGGACACCTGGAGCCTTCTTTCCCGTAACTCACTGTTGCCAACAGTACACCCACGCCCCCCGCAGTGGTAATTCAACTATAGACTTCTGTGGCAAGGACTGCCCTGCTTTGCCTTCTCTCATCAACATGCTGACCACTCCACAGGGTATTTCTGCTGAAGAGTGGGAATGCACAAGCCAATACACGTTACAAGTATTGAAGCAGCAAGCACCATTCCCCCCTCAGCATCAGTACAACAATGAATTGCATGCTGCACAAATGTCAAAGCTTTGTCCCTAAGCAGCATCCAAGATAAATTAAGACAAGATGCAGCACATGGATGTTGTGTGCTACTGAAGGGAGGACAAACTGACAGCAAAAGGGACAAATGGCTACAGACACTTGTCATGTGGCAGTTAGCAAGAAACAAACAAACAAAAAAAAAAACAACCAACCAACCAACAAACAAACAAACAGAAAACCCACAGACAAAAATAATTAATTCCAGTAACCTGTCATGCCTTTCCCATCCTTGCTGTGCCATTATCACTAGATTTTGCCCTCCTTTGCCCCGGGCTCAGTTGGGCACCTGTTTCAGGGTCTGGCTGCAGACAGTTGTAGGATCCAATCCATGGACCCTTCCCCAGCTCCTGAATGATTCTGCTTCTTCTGGCACACCAGTTTCAGCCCACATGGGACACAAATGTATCTTTCCCTACTGCTCTCCATCTGCAAACTGAAAGCCCAGCACAGAAGTGTCCCTCACAACACCCTTGGATCACACTAGAATAGGACTAACTTGCTCTTCAAATGTGTTGTTGAGCTGCACTGTTTGCATTCCGAGTTCACAGCCCTTTGGTTTCAGCTGGAGAACGGAGCCCTCCTTGCCCCGGGTGCAGTGCACTAGTGAGCAAGTTACTCACAGAGTGAATGAGAGGTGCTGGACACAGATCTTCTATCTCTTCCTTGCAGGAGCCCCTGAAGATACAGCTGGGGTTGTCACCTCCACACCACACACAGTTGTACTTTGAGTCAGCTGTTTGGCAGCGGCTACAGTCTGTGTGTCCCACAGAGCAGTTGTAAAAAGTCACTGCAAAGGAAGAAAAATTCAGAGGCATCTGCAAACATCCCCTGTGGCACATAATAATCCAGCAACTTGGCATCTTGCACAGAACCCTCTCCTCCTCCCTCCCCTGTGACAAGCAACAGAAATGAGGCTGCACGCTTTTCCTTAGTTTCCCTATGATAGGACTACTACACATGAAAAATAGACTCTTTAGGATTTCTCAATTCTCTTCCACCTCATCTGCTGTCTTTTTGCTGGGGAGGTGTTGTGCTCCTACCGTGAAGATCTGCAGCACTGTCCACTCGAAGGTGTTGTCGCCTCTGCACAAACAACACAGCGTTGAATTCGAGTTGAGGTGCCGTGTAACTGTACTGCAAAGACAAAGGCCATCAAGACAAAGGACTTAATAGGGCACAAACAAGACATCTGAATAGACAGAAAACATCAGCATCCATCCTGTGTAGTGCTGTGGCACATACAGCCTACACAGAGCTCCCCATCAATGCAGACAAGGCAGCGTGAGCTGGGGTAGTGGCAGCACAGGTCTGTCCTCACTGGTGCACACAGTCACAGTTCTACTCTAGAAGGAGCAGCAGGCACTGGCTCAGTAGGATGAACACTGAAAACAAATGTGTGCTCATAACAGTACTTGTCTAACTTCCTCACTGCATTCCTAAATGGCTAATTCTTATCTATAAAGCCACCTGCTCAGAAAACTGCTCCATCTGGCATTTCTGCCATTTCAGTAGAGCTGAAGATGTAAGTTTACAATTGATCCACAGGGCTTGCATGCACAAGAGCCTACGTTGCTCCTTCCCCTTAACTTTATGAGTTTAAGTAAAAATATCGCCTCTGCTTGCAAACCTTTCCATAAGAAAAAAAATCCACACATTATCCAGAAATGTATGTGGCTGTTTTAATTTTGACTTTTAATCTTACAATCCATGGACTAGCTTTGTCATTAAGAACAAAATTGGCATTAATAGCATTATTCTTTTCACAAAAACACACCACCACAGAAGTCACGATCCAGAGAACCATGAACAAGACTGACTCAAGATAAAGCAGAATTGGCACCATCCTGGCAGGTAGCAACAAGTGGTGATTCAGAGAGGGCATCATCCTGTACTACAGCAAATGTAGCAACAGGTCATATGGCTCAGACTGCACAATCTATTTCCAAGTCAAAGATCCCAGTACCACCAGGCAGCAGCATCACAGATGAGGGCCCCACAGTGCTAAATACTCTACAACTATTTTTGCAAAATATGCTCTTTTCCCCCAAGAGCTTGCCTCCCAGACTGATGTCTTGCTGAGCAAAACCAAAAACAGTGTGAACTCTGAAATGGCATCATATTCCAAGCACTCACCTGGTTCATCTGGCAGGTGATATAACAGAGGGATTGGTTTGTTTCTTCTCCTTCCACATAAGCATCCATCACCACTGTCCCCCCTTCCAAACTCAGGACACACTCATAGTCCCACTGCTGGTCCTGCAGAGAAGATATGCATGTCAACACTTCTCATCTACATGGAGGCTTCCACTACACAACAGCATAATCCTGCCTCTCCAATACAGGACCTTTTACCAACTCTGTGTTGTGCTCAAGGGCTCTCTAGGCTATCACTGCCTCCATGTATGAAAGGGAAACCAACACAAATCACCTAGAAGGGAGCGCAAGTGGGTCAGCACAGGGACAGCTCAGCACAGGAGGAGGAATTAAAGAGCCAGTGGGACTGTGAAGTTACTCCTGTACATCTGTGAAACAGCAGCTTGGAAATGAAGAGTGGAGTACACAGATTAGGGTAGGGTAGTGCACCTCAAACACTGAGTGTATTTTTCTTTATTGCCTGTAAATCATCCACTGAACTGCTTAGATATGTCCTGTAAAAAAGATGGATGCGCATCTGTAACCAGCTCTCTGAGCAGTGCAGTATATCAGGTTTAACATACAAACTAACAATTAGTCTGTGGGCTGCATGTTCTGAGGTTGTTGTTTGTAAAAGGTTACTAAATCAGTCTTCTGTCTTGAGAAGCAAACAGAATTTATATCGGAGGCACACCCAAGAAACATAGCTTTCAAGGGTGGTTTTCACCATTGCAGAAGTTTCAGGTATGACAGGATTAGCCACATCAACATGAACATGCCAGAAAGGAAAGGGAATAGGTAACTTCAGTTTATGGAGACACAAACAACCAGCAGGAAGTTATTCCAAGAGCTACCATCTACAGTGCAGCACGGGTGCAACTTAACCCAAACACCTGCAGATCTTCTCCAGCAGGCTGGTGCATGCATGTACTCTCCCCTTCTCTGGGTGACCTCCTAGCCCACCAGTAAATCCAGCTATGTAATTCTTTATTCACAGAAGTAGGTCGTTCCTCTAGATGTTTCTGCAAACAGGAGAAAGCTTGGCAGAGCCGCTGCTGTATCTTATGTGTACTTTTAGCAGTCCAGTGGATAGGTTGCCCAAACAGTGCTCTGCATTACTACAGTTTCTCAGTGCTGATGGTGTTGAGCTGACTACCTGATAGAGGTGGAAATTCTTTCCCAGCAGGGTTATCTTCCTCTCCACGTTGACTGGAAACAGTGAAGAACCCTGGATTCCCTGCACACAGGGACATGCATCTGGACCCCAGCTATGCTCTTCATTCTGAAAACAAACATACGTCTTCAGAGAAAGAGACTGCCATGTCTCTGACACAGGAAAAGCCTAACATGCTAACAGAGAAACAAGCCCCGCCTGAACAAAGACATGGCTGTACTTATTCACCATGAAGTTACAGGAAAGCAATGCAACAGCCCAGACTGGTGAACAGCAGAAAGCTGTGAATATGCTGGACATCACGGCCCCCTTCTTCCTCAGGCTGACACTTCTCACACCACACATTACAGCAGTCAGCTTCTGCACTCTGAGAGAACAACCTCTCATGCATACTGAAATACTAGATTAGCAATATGTATGAAAATGTCAAAGTGTTACAGCTTTAGACTGTGAATTCCAAAGCCCAGCAATTTACCTCTTCCCAAAACTCAGGGGCATCATACTGATAGTCAAGGTCAGGGTGAAGAATCCTGGGAAAGTCAGGGACATCCCTCTCAGAAGAATCACCATCACCCGACAGAAGAGTAGAAGCAGAGAAGGGAGATGTGTCATTCTCAGCCTGCAGCAGATCCATCCAGTCCTCCGTGTCCTGGAGCTCTGTGCCTTCCTCCAGCAGCCAGTCTGGGGGAGTTGATGGTGGGAGCTCTGAAGCAGGTAGTTCAGTTCCCAGCAATCTGGGAGAGTCGTCAGAGGCAGCAGGGCCCCCTGGAACCCGGCTGGAGGTGTGGGGAGATGGGAAGGCAGATGTCAGTGCCTCTGGGGTAGGAAAAGAACTCAGAGGCCACTTGAAACTGGTGACATGAGGAGAAGGTGTTACTGCTGCTGCAGAGGTGTGCAGAGGGCTACC
>VWZY01000166.1:41333-96897 GCA_013399075.1 Chloroceryle aenea
GAGGGCTACCCGCCAGCGTGGTGGGTGGGTTGGTGTGCTGTGGCTCATGGGCAGTGGCTGGATGTTCAGTGGGCAAGGCTGCGTGATCCATGTTTTTGGATGGGCTGGTGAGGACAGATGCAGCAGAAGTTGTCTCTGGCACAGTGGCAGCAGGTTTGTCTGCTGGTGGTAGTAGAGGGGATTCTGTGACCGCCTGGAGAGAGGCTGCTTCAGTTGAGAAAGTCAAGTATGTATAGCTGAGGGTCTCTGTAGGCTCAGTCATCATATCAGGGGCTGCAGACAGTGTGATGTGGTTGGGCTCTGTTGGGGGCACAGTGCTGGGAACCACAAGCACGGGGGGAGTAACTGGTTTTGTCACCATGGTTGGAGCTGTAGTGGAGGATTTGGTGAGGGGAGCTGCTGAAGAAGGAAACACATTTGAAGTTGGGATCTGGGCCTGGAGAAAAACAGCATGGTGGGGTGAGAGAAACAAAGAAAGCAGAATAAAAAACAAGCAAAAAAACACTCCATAGTACTTCCCATAGCAGCTGCTTCACCCTCTGGATTTCATGAGAGCTACATCTCATGCTACCTCATCTTGGGATGAGACTGGGGAATGCTCACAGTGCAAAAGATCCAGCAACATTCCCTCTTCTCACAGATGCCTGCACCTGTCTCCACTCAGAGTGAGGTCTGCCTGACTTCACCCCCTGCAAAACTGCAAGGCCACCTGTGGCAGCCACAAACTGGACATCCATTCCACTTCCCCACTCACAGCCTCCCTGCCAGCTTGCTCTTGACCCTTGCTTTGAAAACAAAGGTTGGATAACCCCAGGAGAAGGGTGACCATATCCAATGGGACTTCCCCATAAGCCTCACAAAGCTTTGTAACATCAGGGACACAGAATGTCATGTCCCTCCAAGGGGAGGCTTTGCTCCCACAGCTCACCTCTTTGCTTGATGTGACCGACAGCTGCTATTTTACTGCAGAAGAGATCTGACTTACTGCAACTCACTGAGGCTGTGATAGCTCATAGGACTACTATGACCAAGTAGCAGACGCACCCTTTCATTGTAGATAATGGTTCCTTCCTCACAGGCTGCTTTGTGGGTGCAGAGGTGCTGCTGGACACACCAGTTACATCCCCAGACACTGCTCACACACTTCTGGCACCTAGAACAACAACAGAAAAGCAGCTACTAAGATGACCCAGGAAGGACAGCCACCCTCACTATAACTACAGACAAGAAAAAGCAGGTGCTCACGGTGCAGACTTCCACAGCAGGGCCACTGCAGCACAGTCATAGAAAGAGAAGTCCACAGAAGCAATGAAGATGTCATGGAAACGCACTACGAGCTTTATGGTGACATGATCTGAAAATGAGAATAAACATTTCTTAGAAATGGAGCCACTCTTAGTCTGCCATACTGTTAAGGGACACAGCATGTTTTAGGACACTACTGTCAAACATGGAGACAGATTCACCTCCGTGCTTCTAGCATCTCAATCACCGAATGACCTTGTGGACACTAAAACCAGGTTGTACAAGTTTGTCAGGAGTGGCTTATGACAGCTCTTGCCAACTGTGGGGAGGAACCTAGTCTAAAGATCCCTCCATCTTTATCTGCTATAATTCCACTGGCATCTCTGTACTAGAGGAAGATGTAACATTCCAGGCTCAAAGCTGATTGTCTTCCTTTGTCATCTAAAGGAAAACCAAACCCTTAAAACCGACATGCGCTTCAGATACTGCCTTGACCTTGAGCTTTGTTCTATGTCCAGACTAAGAAGTCGGTGAAGAGGTTTATGAGACTTGTAATCTCACTTGCAGTGACTGAAGGTTTACCTGCTTTTAATCCAGGTCTCACATCAAGTACAAGCCTCAGGTTAGCCCAGTTCTCTCTGGAAGAGGCTATCACTGTTTTCCAATAGATCAGATAGCTGCAGAGATGGTCAAAACTTACTGCAGCTGAGAGCATAAGCCTGAAGAAGATACTCTGCATATGGCTAAATCAGCCAATTAATCTTGCTCCAGACAAATGCCCCTAACCCTAGAGTTGGGTATTAGTTCTCCAAATAATGGGAACATACTGCATGTTTTGCTCAAGTCCAGAAGCTGCCATTTCTCCCAGACAGTTCACTAGAAAAATAAGTAAAGAGAAGCTTGTCCATCATTTCTCTAATGGAATTCAGACCTCCTCCTGCAAGCAAGCTCTATTCACAACAAAACAATTAACGTCTGGTGAAAGATCAGTCAGGCCTAAGCTGGGCTCCTGATAGAATGACAAGCAAAGCAGCATGCCTGTAAAGCAGCTGATGATGAGGTGTGTATGAAAGCCCACAATTAGGAGAAAATAAGGGTACCATATGCAGCTGGAGGCAGGAGTCACAGCAGTACTGTCAGCTCCCATCACTGTCATAGAGGTGATTGCATTTGGCAGTGGTGGAAGGGCTAACACCTCCCAGGATTTCAGGGTTATGACACCATATTTATAAACATTCCTTTCTCCAAAAGGGCCATTATTTCCCATGACTGCCAATAATGACTGCTAATTTTCCATGACTGCTGTTCAACAGTACAGAAGATGAGGTTGAGCACTTGCAAATTGAGAGCAAGAGTTCCTGTTATCACCTGGGAGCTCAACAGCTTAAGTGACAAATAAGCTAGTATGCAACCTTTAAAACAAAGCTGAAAAAAAAAAAGTCAAATATTTTAGGGAGCTGGGAAAAGTATTATAAGTAGAAAAAGGAAAGTGCTGCTTTCTAAGGGCCTGTTAAGACCTCATTTAGAAAACAGTGTATAATTCTGGTTGCCAGCCTCAAATTCATTTTAGCAGAGCACAGAAAGCGTGCAAAGAAGGGCTATCAATACAGTAAAGGAGAGAGGAAGTCTGAGTAACAAAAGAACACAAAGAAGTTGACAGTTACCACAGTAAAACTCTGTGCTAAGAATGCCTGGCCATAGTTCACCAAGTGGGGAAAGAGCTGTGGAAGCAAAAGGACAACACAAATAGATCAAAATGAACACAAAGCATCCATGAGCAAATTTAGGCTAGAAAACAGAAGTAATTTGTTAAGCCTCAGAGATGCAATGTGAAAATACCATCGGTAAAGCATCTGTGGAATATTGAAATAAATGCAAGACTGACTTACAAAGGAGACAATAAGAGTATGTGAGGCCTGGAATTGTGGCTTTATCTACACTGATTTTTCATAACTGTCCATAAATTCAGTCCCACATCTGCAGAACTAAACAGGGAAACCAGTCCTTCCCACTCTGCCTGCTGTGGCAGTGCAGGATGCCCTTCCCCTTGTGCCTTATCACCCTGAAAGGAGACCTGGACAGCTTGTTTCAGACTAAAGCAGTTTTAAAGCGAGATAGAATAATATGGTACATAATACTGAAAAGCAAGGAGCTTGAGATTGAACAAGTGTGTTAGCTGGGTTCTGCTGTCATGACATGACCATGGAGATTGCTTCAGACCTGTTAGCCAGCTGCATGCTTGTATGGAAAATCTATTAGCCACTTGGTGAATTGTGTGGAGTGCTTCTCAACTGGCACCTGCCTTTTCATTTCGGTGAACAAACTCTGTGAAGAGATCAGCTCATCAGAGCTCACGCTGACAGGCTGGGTAAAATCCAATGCAAAGACTATAAATTGAGAACTTTCCAGGTTCTTTAGAGTGGCCAGTTGGTAATACTCAGACAGTTACTGTTCACAGTAATAGAAGGCTGACTGGGTATTTTCAGAGGTTATGCTGCATTTCTCACTTGAAGGACTATGGGTTCTTTCTTGTTACATGTACTTCCTTCTCCTACTACTAAGTGGATTTTATGAAGGTTTGCATTTTGTTTGATTTAAAATAATAAAGCAGTATTTAAGAGAGTTACCTCTCCAGATTTATGACAAGGCTGCCAAACCCGCCACCGCTCTAGACTTCATTTCAGATTTGCATACAACCCTTCAGGCAGGATCTCCTTCCCAACTACCAGAATTTGGCACTGGCCCAAAATAGCACAGGATATGTGTGACATCCATAGAAAGCAAACAGATATTATGACAGAATGAAATGAACACCTGCTGACAGACCACATACATTCGAGGCTGTTATTCCTGGCAATCTGATGGACCTACACCATACTTTCTCTCAACAAAGTTATCAGAGCTATCATGCTCCATTTAAAGCATTTCACTGACCTGTTCCTGTCGGCAAAGCTGGTGCTTGGCTGGGATCTGGAGAAGGACACATAATTCCTGACTCTGTCAGAACTGCTGGGCTTTCATAATCTTCAAAATAACATGAATAAAATTCTTCCTCACGTAGAGTAGGTAAATCCAAGATAGCCAGGAATATCTATCAATTCAATAATATCTGGTAAGCAATTTGCTCTCTAACTTTTCTTCATTTGAAGAATGAATTCAAATGAATGTCTTCATTTCATCTAATTTTCCAGTTCTACTTTTTCAAAGGAAGAGCCCCATAAAGTAGTTATCTACATATATACCCATTTTCCTCCTAGGACCATTGACTCTTGCCATTCCCAAACTGAACTTGGCATCCACCAAGCAATTGGCAACTTCCTCCTTTGCCCACATCTCTAGCAAGAGACAAATTCTTGCCACCTCCTGACATGACAGACTTCAAAACACTGCAGCATCATCTTAGCTTTTCTGCCAGCTCTCAGATGCCAGACTGAAGCTGCAATTTTGTGTAGATCCTTTCAGATCTTCCTGACAGCAAGTGTCAGAAACACTGAAACCACAGACATGGACAGCTTTTAAGTACTAAGCCAAGGAGGGACCCCACCCAAGCAGCCAGCTACTCCAGAATACCAAGTAACTCATAGCAGGCAATGACATTTACTTTTATGGAAAAAAAGCAAACCAAACAAATATGAAATAGTCTCCTGGTATAGCCAAGCTGTTAAATTCCTTATGCTGGGGCAGACAACATGTGCTTGAAAGCTCAGCAATTCAGTATTCCTCCAAAAGCAACAGGAAGACTTGTATCTCCTCAGAGTTTGCAGGGGACTTTCTACACGCTTGAGCATCATCAGAGGATCACCGCCACTCACATTTCTTTTTTCCTCTCTGCTGATATTGGCTGGAGTTAGTGACTGGACAGACAGACACTGCTGTGTAGAGTTAAAGCTCCAAAGCCACTGCTCACTCAGCCTGGACCTCAAGCACTCAGAGCGACGGCTGCACCTGCAGGAAAATGGCAAGAAGCCCTATGAGAGATCTGTGCAGCCCCAGTATGACACATTTGGCTTCCAAGATGACAAATGGGTGTGAAGCCTTGCTAGAGTCTTGGGGAAGCTGCTACACAAGCTGTGGAAGTCCCAACCTCCCACTGCCTTCAATAATAAGATGAACTGTTGCCAAAAATAGAGATGAGTAGGCACTTTTTGGGCTTCAAGGGTCATAAACTAGTTCCTATGGCATTCGACAGGCAGACAGAGCCAGCAAGCAGATGCACTGGAACAAACCATGTCATTAAACATTATCAGTAGGGGAGCAAGAAGTAAAAAAATGAGGGCTAAATAAGAGAGTGACACCAAAAGAAGAGATAAGGTAGTTTCTCTCCATTTGTAATGAGGCAGTTTGAGCTACAGTCAGACTAAAACCAGCCTGAAATGCATTGGACAGGAGCATTGCTAGTTGTAGCCAAAGACCCAAAAAGCAATGGAAAGGTGCATTTGTGTGCAATTGTGACTGCTGGTGGTGTCTTAGGGAGACAGACAGAGAAAAGGTAAGTTAGAGAGACTATCCCACAAAGAAACTAAAAATTAACTAAATCCAGACACACAAACATACACAGGCACAAGGAAGAGAGTAAGTGGTGACAATTCCTAGGCACTGTCCCTCCAAAATCCCTGCAGGTAAACAGGGATTTAGGGATCTTACCGTCCCTGAAGGACACACCAGCCACAGTAAGGATCCTTCAGTGCCAGACAGGATTCACAGTCTGAGTACAGGGAACATTCCAGTATGGGAACTTTTACCACCTGTCAGAGAAAGAAATCAGTGGAAACACAGCATACACAACACAGGATCCATGTTTATGGCTTCTTCTGCCTAACTAGCAAGTCCCACCACCTCCTGTGTGCTTGCTGAAACAACTTCTTAATCCCCAATATTGCATAAAAATAAAGAAAAAAAGAACAAGTTTCCAGAGCCCATCTGAACAGACATTTCACATATTAGTGAGGGACATCTAACCTCAGGCTCCACAAAGGTGCTGAGGCAAGCAAAGTGTTTTGCGATCAACAGGTTATCTGTGAAGCTTTTTGCAAAGAAGAGTCATTATTTATCTGTATTTTAACAAAATGGATCAAAGAACAGCGAACTAAATACCATTCACTCTGCCATGGCAGATCATCTCTCCTGATATGTAGGTGATTGAAGCTGGAGACAGCAGCTCCAGCTGAGGCCTCTGAATGCATCTGCACCATTGCCCAGCTCTATCTGGCACAACTATAATTTTGACTGAAAGTAGACCAAGAAGCTTCAATCAATGTGGAACAAAAAGCTTCTACAACCTGGGAGAAAGTTTTACATACAAAACACTTAAGCTTTTACTTAAAATCCTTGCTGATTCCAACCTCTTGCCCCTTCTTTAATCCACTACTACACTTCAGCTACTACACCGTCAGTTACTTTAAATACAGACTTCTAATCCTCGACCTATTATTTTTCCCAAGTACGTGATGTAATTTTCATTTTTTAATTGACAGAACAATTACTGTTAAGGATATATTTCAGATTTCCCTAATCTCCTTCCACTCACAGATTTCAACTCTTCCTTTGAAGTGTTACAAAATTTCTGAGTATCTCAAAGAGCACTGGAGGGGCGTGAAGAGATGCAGCGGTTTTCCAGCATGCTCTTAATTTTTTTTTGGTTTCCTTTCCTTCAGAGTAACTGAAGGGCTGCCTTTTCCTTTGCTAGGAAGATCCTTTTTCTTTCACCAGCTCAAGGAGCTAATATAAGGGGTGTTGTACAAATCCTCTCAAAGTATCCATAACAGGATTTCCTACTCAGCAGACACCAACATCCCAGGAGCCTGAGACATCACAATGCTGCTTCTCCTCCAACTACCACCAGCACAAACAAAATTACAGAAAGCAGGACAAGAGGGAAAGGTGCCTCACATGGTTCCTTATACTGCTTGATTTTATCTGCAAGACTTATTAAATACCCAGTTAGAGCACACCTCTGTTATCTGAAGACATTTCCCACCCATTCCTGCATTTTGTAGGTTACATTCCTACAGAAGATCAGTGTAATCTTTTAACTGATTAAAACCAGGAGAAGTGCCACAGTTTTAATTACACAAACCCTCTCTTATATTTTGCAAAACCTCAGAAGGCTCGTGTTCTTCTGCTCAGATGGAGATGCAAACTGCTGTCCAAGCAGTTCCTGCTTAACACAGAAGAACCCAGGAATTTGCAGTTTCTGTCTTCATGCCAATAGAGCAGCTTTTTATAGCCTGCAGTTCACATTCCTCCATCACTGCAGATACAGGCTGGCTGACTTCGAGAAATGTACATGCAAACAAGCCACAGTTTAGGGTAACAAGACTTTCCCAACATTTTCTCCAGCTTTTGGAAAGGCCAGGCCCCATCCCTGTAAGCCGGACTAGCACACAGCTGCTGCCCAGCACAGGCTTTACTACACAGTTTCTCTAGCTCCCCCACTCCCATCAGTAGCTTGTCTGGACCTCAAATGCTTTCAACTTTTATGTGGGTGGGATTTTCTTGCTCTTACCATTGACTGGGTCATGACAAAGAGGTGCTCCTGCAATTGGTCAAACAGCAGGTCTCCACTCACCATACTATTTAACTGGATAGGTAAAGAAGCATATATATGTGCATCTCCCATTGCTCCTAAGTACACCTGCAAGAGAGTCACAGTTGTATGCAGGCAAAGTATCACAGCAGGAGTTGGGGGCACCCATCCCACATCAGAAACAAGCTGGAACCACTGTTCTGTGCGAGGATTTCAAGCTCCCAACAAAATCTGCATGAGATTTGGCTTCAGCCATATGAAACACATGCCTAGCAAGACCTGAGGAAGCCATGCAGGATACACCAGCCCTGCTGCTGGTGCAGTGCAGATGTAACCAAAGGCAACAGAAGCACTGGGGCTTGCACATTCTCAATATTCAGTACAGTGTGAGAAGAGATCATCTGATAGTAATGATCTTCAGTACAAGCCTGACTTCCCAAGGGACAAGAGAAATTGCCTTTCCACCCCAGCTCCACCTGTGCATCCCCAATTAAGTTTAATGCTCTTTGCTTCCTGTCACATCCAGATCATACCTTGTGCAGTCTCCCTCTGCTGTCTCCCAGAAATGCCATGGTGTGGCCATCTTCTACATTCACTGCCACAGCTGTCAGGCGGGCTTCTCTTTTCTCCAGGAGGGGGGCTGCTTCCAAGGGCACCCGGCTGGCCATGGGGCTGGGAGTGTGGTCAGAGCCACAGGGGTATGCATACAAGGTGTCCTTTTCAGTACCAAAAAATGGATACAAGGAACGTTAACACCTTAACACTTCCCACCATCCCTTTCCACCCAAATTCCTTAAACAGAGGCCCTAGCAGTGAATTCAGTTTTGAAGCCCTTTAAGCTGTTTTACTGAAAGTAAAAAAAGGCATCTTGTAATAATTAGTTGATGTATGTTGGCTGGTTGTACCCTCATAGAATCCTGCAGACATTTCAGCAAATCCACTCAGCATCAGTAACAAAATGCATCAAAACTCTACTAAACTCTTAAGTGCTCAAAAAACACATTACTGGCTGTACACTGTCATGATACAGCTTTGAGGAATATTCATTGCATTTTTTAGAGCAAAACAAAAAATATGAGAATTCCTGTTTCCAGTGCAAACCCACTTAGTCACAAGCAATGCCCCCAACAATGAGTATGTTTTGTTGCATCCCTTACAAATTTGTAAGCCTGAAGTAAGATCCCAAATAATTAGAACATAAACACGGGGTGGAGTACAGCCTACTCCAAAGTGCTTACTAACTACACATATCATAGAGTGCATACAACCAGAGACCTACAGCAAGTCAAAACAAGAGCCATCTCTGCACACTGCTTCAATTCTTCTGAGTTTTGTCAGATTTCTGAAAATTAACTCCACGGCACTGTGCAAAAACAGTCACCCTTCTGTTCCAGTTAGATCCCTCCCAGTCCCACCAAGCCCTCACTTAATGAATTCTAAAGGAGACAGAATGAAAGCTGCCAACTTATTTACTATTTGTATGTGTAGAGGGAAGATGTTCTATTATGATTCATCTTTTTGCTAAGTAACAAACTCAGTCTTGCCTGTTATAGTTCCTCTGTTGCTTTCTTGACATCTTGTTCAGTGTCCTCTTTAATTTTACAGTATTGTTTTGGAGATTGAATGCAGGATCATTCGTCCAACAATTACTATTAAAACCACAATTTTCTTTAATCGATCAGTGGCTTGTCTTCAATGTGGCTCGTGTAAACTAATGAACTTCACCATGAAATCCCCTTATGGATAACATTTTTACCCTCCTCTCCAGCCCCTTACTAATTACTCTTATAAAGCTGTGTGTGGAACAGAAGCATTAACTGTGCAGTCCATGCCAGCTTCAGCTCCTTTTTTTTGCCTCAGGCAGTGTGTTTGAATTTAGACTCCTCGGGAGAAGGATTACATATTCCTTCTGTCTGCTGTCCGTGGCTTTGCATTTGGCAGCTCTGAGCTGCACGGTACCATCCGGCACCAGGCAATGGAGCCTCCCCTGACAGAGGTCAGTGATAACGGCACAGTGTGGCATTCTTCAGGCATCTGCTCGTTGAGCCTCGCCAACCCCATGGAAAAAAAAAAATCAGAATCTTTTACCCCACTCCTCCCATTTCTCTGGAGGTTTTTGCTTGCTTTTGTTTCATGTTTATGTTTTTGTTGTTTTTTTTTTTTTTTTAATTTGTTTTTTTGCTTTTTACTTTTTTTTTTAAAATACTTGACTGCCTCCTAGAGAAACTAAACATGATCAGGAGCTTTTAACAAAGTTTATGGAAATCCCATGGTAAAAATATATTTAACCTGCTGACCCATTAATTTCTCAGATGTATTGCTGTCTTAGCAAGGAAGCAAGGCTTAACACAGTAGTTCCACATAAGAAACCCTGCCGGTTAGACTAGCACTGCTTTCATTCTGATGCTGTATTTTTATCTGATTTTCCTTTCAAATACTAATTCAGCTGATTTTCTGCACACTAGGTATAAGGCTCCAACTTAAATTTAGCCTCAAAGAAGGTTACAACTTTGAATGATTGTTAGTTTTTAGTTACAGATTTTTTTTTTATCAGCTCTGTTGTTTGATTCTTAAGTTTCTTCAAACGTTCTTCTTGTAATGTAAATATTTTATTTCTCCAGCTGTACAGTTCCTGTAAGATCTACTAGGAAGTGAGACACTTGTCATTTTCCATACTCTAAAGCATCAAATGTTTGTTTTGTTTGCATTCATACAGAAGTTGCAAAAGATAGCTAGAATCCCATTCAAATGCTGGAGCCTAATAACCTCACTACCGAGACTCGTTTTTTAAAGTTTGTTAAAAAAACCCCCACATACAAGTCAGAAATAGTTATACCCCAGTTGTGTTTGGCACCACTGTTGCCTGTACACGATGCCAAGGGCAAGTCACTTCACACATGATGTTTATCTAGCATAAACCAACGTGACCTGAACAAGCAATCCCGGCGCTGGCAGAGCCTGCCTGTAGCCTCGCAGGGATCATCTGCAGCACAGTTAGTCACAGTCAAGAGCTGAAACTCGTTCTGTTCTACAGGATTAAGACCATGATAATTGTATAAAGTGCTTATATAAATTTACATAGGAGCTGTTTAAATTGTTTTCAGTGGATAACATCTTGGCAACATAGCAAAAAATACACTTCAGGGATCATCCAGCTTCCTACTGCGATGCAGCAAGTTTGGATGAAGCTCTGCCATGAATTCTGGTGTGTGCTTCCTACATGGCACAGGTAGGAAGCAACAACTGGACAAATCTGTATCTGTGCATGAAGGGGACTGAAAGCTTGGTGCAAAAGGACAAGTTACTTACCTTTAAAACTACACACACAGAGGATGTGCAGCCTTCCGAAGCCTTGCAGAAACACTCTTCACACTTCCAGTTACCAAAGTGACTAATGGCATCTATATAGTCTCCTGCATCTCAAGACTAATGGATCTGTCACAAACTAAGCAAATTAACTGGTTCTGAAATTCATATAAAAAATAAGCTTCCCCCCAGTTGAACAGATTGTATTGAACTTTAGTACTCAATCTTAGCCTCACCTGACAGGCTAAAAACTGGAGGCAGTGCTAACTGGTGAAAAGGGTATACCTTGCTCACAGGCTGGTCTGGAGGCAGAAAAATGTGAAATTAATTACCTTTATCCTTACATACAGCACAAGCTACCACCATTGAAACCAAGTTAAAACTGATCCTGCATAAAATGTTCATTGACAGCTGCTTCCACTCAGCACTGAATGGAGCGGGCTGGAGCTGGCACAGACCCTTACGTGTTGTTAGATACAATCTTAATGACAACCGCTACCATGTACTGAATGGTGAAGAAGAAAGATTGTGAGGACATTTACATATCATTGGACACACTTATTAATAAGATGACATACTTCTGTCAGCCCACTAGTGCCAAGCCGTGGGACCCTGGGATCATGCGCCAAGAAACCCATAGCAAAGATTGGCCTTTTTCTCCCACTCTGTGCCCACTTGCCACTGAATCAAATGGCACAGGAGGACTTGACAACATTCTGAATGGAGAATTTTTCTAAACTGCTCACACTAGTTTGCTGTTTACCTCCCTTAAGCTGCCCTAAAAATCACCTGTGACAATTCCTACTGTGTGGCCCCACAAAGGACACATAGGGCACAGCTGAAAAAATACAGTGAAATCAGGACATCAAGCTGGGCAGTCTCTTGCTTCCCAGCTCTTACGTACACCTCCTGACCTTATATTCATTCTGCTCTAAGTCTGCTCTTTGCCCTTCCCTTGTCCCACAAGTAATTTAGGGTCAGCTACTGAAAGGAAAACCGTAATTTTAAAACTGGTTTTGCACCACAAGTCCCAACTCAGTGACTTCTAAAGCTCTGTGGTACCATTTATGCTCTTTGTAGCAAAAGACTGGGAAGAAGCAATTATCTGGACAGCCCATTATGTAGGAGGAAGACACAAGATAACATACTGTGCTGGTACGGAGTAGCAACGCCCTTGGTGAAAAGAGGCCACTCACAACCGCAGAGCCCTGTTCTGGTACACTGCCTCCAGCATCGCCCCAGGAGAATGCTGCTGCACCGTGTTTGTGTCACTGCCTGGTATCACAGCACCAGCCAGCATGGCGACACACTGCAAGGATTCAGGGTCACGGCCACTTCAGTCCACATATTTATTCTGCAACATCCCATCATGCCTTTGCTATAGAATTTAAAGAAGGATTATCACCTCTTACAGCTCTAGATACAAAAAAACACCAGGTCAGGAGAAGGTCTTCCCCGAGCACAAGTTTTGCAGGACTAAAAGGAAATCAGGATCTTGTTAATGCATGGTTTTGGTTATCTTATTTTTTGTTCCTGGGTGCTCTTTGCAGGAAGTTGTTGTGAGGTACACCTTACCACAAGGAATGGGGATACAGCACACCCCTTAAATTCCCTCCCCAACACACAGGTTCACCTGCACATACACCTCCTTCCCTGCAGTTCAGGCTAGGAGATGAATATCCTGACAAAAAAAATCCCAACCTGAACTGCAGCTTCAGTGCTCTTGCCCGCTATTGCCATGAGACAGGCCTCGGGGCCAGGTCACACCAGACGCTCTCCCCATTTCCACACACAGTCCATCTCCCTCTGCAAGGAAACCTGCCCAGACAGGGCAGAGCTCTGCAGCAGCAGAGAGACAGATGGTACTTAAACAGGACACAGCAGTTCTTGCATTGCATTCACTGTGGTAGAAAAGAAACAGCCTGAGCCAGGGGCTTTTAACCCAAGCAGGTTTCAACACTCATCTGTGGGAAACCAGCCGACTTCAGGCACACAAAGCAACGCAGGGTCACACTGCAGACTATTCTTTAGCCTGGCAAAGGTGCAAAGCCACTTACCGCCGGCAGCTGGACACAGTTGGAACTGACGTCATATTCAATATAAGCGACTTCTGTCCCTTCTTCTGACTTCCCATCTCTCATGTAGCAAACATCCCTAGTCCAGTTGGTCAGGCGATCCACCTCCTCCATTGTGTAGACACAGAGCGCAGACTCCTCGCTTAGTTTGCCAGAAGACGCCTGCCAGGCAGAGAAGGCTGCAAACAGCACTTCTCCCTCAGTGTCCAGCCGCCCCTGGGCTAGGCCTTTTCCCGGCCGGGTGACATACGCTGCTTGTAGGAGGCTGTATGTATTGGTTTTACTCTGGCAGAGCAGAGGTAACTCCACATATGAGTAATAATGAGAGTCATCCAGGCAGATGCGCGAGATGTAGGTCTTGTACTCGCGTGACTGAGACTTGAGGTCCCGGCGGTAGAATAGGAAATAGACACTCGAGCGGTAAGTGAAGGATTTGATGAAATGGTGGTTGTACTCAGAGAGACGGCCCACAGCCAGTTTTGCTGTTTCTTCATAGGAGAAAATGGAGTGAGAGTCTGTTGCCTGAACATCCCCTCCATGGGCCCTGAGATTTCGGGTAGTGATGGGAGGAATCCCTCCCCCAACTCCTCGGCTAGTGTATCCCCGACCCACAAACAGCAAGGGGACCTCATCCTTTGAGTAGGCTATGAGTCCCACAGTGGTGATATTTGGATCATTGGCAGCAACATACTGAGTGTCACCAGGGCTCTCTGGTCGGAAGAGGATGTGGTCAATGGACATGAGGCTCCTCTTCTCACAGATTCCCTGGTGCACGCTGCCACACACGATGAGCTCCTTCTGTACGGCGTTCACTAGCAGCAGCTTGTTGTGATTGTCGGTGTAGTGTGCCTGAGGGCACTCCAGCTTTGAGACCGGGGGGAGGCAATCTTTACTGTCCAGAACTGGTCCAGTCTGAACCACATTCTTCAACAGCAGGTCAGATGTCAGCTGAAAGAGAAAGTTGGTGGCCCCCAAGTAAATAGTCCCAGATTCCAAGTCCATAGACAGGTGGAGGAATTTTGTAGTGTTGCGTGAGAACGTGACATACTGCAGCCCCCGGGGAATTGCTGCTCCCAAGAAACAGAGAACAGGAAGGAAGAATGTTCCCAGAGGCATGGTAGACACTCTGCAAGAGAGGAAAAGCTGTTATAACTCCTCATAAACTGGAAGTGAAGATTAACACTCCTCATAATCCTTCAATAGCACTGTTATGAGCTAGGCAAAGGGGACATGGATAACCAGAGAAAGCAGAAACCTAGACACAAAGAGCCAACACTGGACATTTACAGAAACACCAACAGAAGGAGGCCTGCAAAAGTAACGGAGACTTCACTTAATCACCTCCACATTGAGATGGCAGGCAGAGCATACTCAGGAGAAGCTGCAATATTGCAAGTAATGTTCTTGGGGACTTTCCTAGAGACTGCTGGGCAGTACTCTGGGGGAAGCTTCTCTTCACAAGCCCAGGACTTGTACTAGACTTGCTGAATAAACAATTCAAAGCACGGATTCATCAATCCAGGGAGGAATGTCCTATCTGTGCTATGACAGAAGGTGTGTTTCAAGCACTGAAGTTGATCGCTATTCTAGGAACATCAGAAATAGCCATGTTTAACCATACTTCTACACAACCTTCCTATAATGCTACACTGGAAGTTCTCCAGAACAGGACCACATTTCTCTAGCAGCCAGCACATTGTATACACTGTTAACGAGCACAGCCACAGTAAAAAAAACCCAAACAGCCCTGTTCAAGACAAACACAACCTGCAGGATCACTGTTTAAATAAACTGTAGCAGTGATTGAATTCAGAACAAACTAATAACCCCTCTACTCTGTCGTTGATAATTAATCATAATTAATCATTCTCATCACTTACAGATATCAACAGCCTCTTCTGGGTCTAAGGCTCTTTCACTAGTGCCTCAGAAGAAACCTTCCCGTGCCATCTCTGCCATCGAGCACCACCTACCCAAGCAGAACCTAGGTCCCAGAATGAGGCCTCCGAAGACTCATTCATAGCAGCTCCCAGCTACTCCCTTGAAGCCAGCAGCCCTGCCAGGCCAGCCCTAGTGGGTCCCTATTGCCTTAGGCAAATGCAGCATATCCAGGCAAACGGGAGACTACATTATCCAGCTCACTTCTGCATTCTCTGAGGGAGAAGTCTCTTGCTGGCACTTGTCTCTCCACAGCACCTCCACCAGTACTGTAAAAGGTGATCTAAACACTTCCGCTCTGTGGACAATGCTCCACTCCTTCCCTGACCCATGCCACGAAGTGCAAACATGGCCAGATGGGGTGGGTATTAGACAGATCCAGGGAACCATTAGACCTGTTCTGCTCCTCTCCAGAGGAACTTTAGATAATTCCTCTTGAAATCCACTGTGATCCACCCAAGCCATGCCACAGATGGGAACAACTGTCCTGAACAGCAAGTGGAATCCCACAGCACAATGTGGTAATAAGTACCTGCCACATTTAGATAAATGCCTTCCCCACAGAGAAAGGGCAGCAGCTGCAAGTACTCGTCATTTACTAGGAGTACCCCCTTATTTAAACTGAGAAGTAGGTGGCAGTGCAGCTGTGAATCTCTTCCCTTCCCTTCCTCTCCCTTGCAGACAAGGTTATCAAAGCTACATACAGCTACACAGATGACACAGACGCTGGGCCAGAGGCTCAACAAAACTGATGGGTACAGTATCTCCTCCAGAACTGGCCTGTAATCTGCTGCACTAATGTTGGCTAATCAGCTCCTCAGGGTTGATGTTAATTTTGTAGTTAAAGCTAAGAAAACTATCATCACTTCCCTCCTAAAGCATCATCCCTCTTGGATCTTCTTAGTAAGCTTGAGCTGCTATTAGCTCAAAAGTGCTTAAAGCACAGAGGTGGAAAAATATCTGCAGTGTTTCCAGAGAAGAGTATCCCAGCACTTAACTGCAGGACTTCACAATTAGGTCACAAACTTCTCACTGTGCAAACTGTGTCTTGCACTCATTCTGTACAACAACCATCACACAGTGTGCAGAAAATGCAACAGCAATGGCAAGAGCACTAACTCTAAGACTCTAGATCAATCTTTTATTTCACTGCTATTGAAAAAAAAAACCCAGAAAACCACAAACAACCACCACCAACCCAAAGAAGCTTGCTTTCCAGCTCCTTTGTCAGTAAAACTGGCACCTTTGCACTACCAAAAGACCAACTGAGAGGATTAGTCTACTTGTGAAATCCAGCGGAAGGTATTATAAATACAACACATTATTAAATATAGGCTTTGTGAAGCTCTGGAAAAGCTCCACTTCACATGGTTATTGTAGGTAAGTAGGCAGTACTGTCAGGATATTCCCGGACGAAGGAATGTTGGCTCTGGGCTGGCAGCTTTCCCCCAGAGCACACAGCCGCCGATTCACACTGTACCAGCCCAGTGTTTAGGTTACATACACACTAGGGCTTTTGTTTGCCCTGATAATGGACACCGAGTGTTTTCCACTCTCAGTGCTATGAACACACTCTACTTCATTCAGATTTGCAAACAGCACTGAACTAGCCTTGAAGTCTCTTTCCAGGGTGGTGAGAGAGTATGTTGTAGCATTTGACAGAGGTCCTCATCAAGCAGGAGATGTTATCTGTGAAGTGTGATGAGGGATATTTATAAAGCCACCAAGTAAATGTGTAGATTGAAGGATGGAGCTCTAATTGAACTATATCACCTTGGGTTTATATTAGTAGAGGATATCTTGTCCCGACTTCGACGTGAGTTATTTTTTAAGCATTCTCACCATTTTATTGGAGAAAACTTTACTCAAGGAGCTCCTTAATCACTCAACTGCCTCTGTAGTCATCATGCAGACACCACAACAGCTTGTTGTGTAACTTGCCTGGAGCCTCCTCATTTTCAAAGCTTAAAATGTCTGCAAACAGAATAACAGGCTGATGACTATCCAACAGCAGGAGCTTGACTACGTTGTGACAGAGTCACAATGACATGGAGAATAGTGTCTTTGATCTGGAAGCAGCTGAGGATCACAAGACACCATTACACTATACCACTTACAGGAACCTCTAATCTTCTTTCTAGCTAATGCAACCTTCCTATGCCAGTACTTACAGAGTAAAACCAGCATGTGTCTTTGGAATTTATGAATTCTGAAATACTGGATTTCTGACCAGGGGTCATACCCACAGGCTGCAAGACTCTGCTCTGTCCATCACATACCATCACTGACAACCGCTGGGGCAGAACTAGTACTCATACATGCCACCAGTGATTGAAGTAAAACCCAGAGCATGAAACCATTCCAGCAATGCAAATCTTTGTAACAAACTCTCTGATCTGTAGTTGAATCTATCCCCAGTGTTTCACTGAAAACATTTTACCTGTTGGAGGACATGTACCAGAAATGAGATGGAAAACCAACCAGCCTTTCATCTCAGCAGATTATTAAAAGCAGGTACTGCTGTAGACGGAGCTCTGACCTCAAGCTGCTATACTTTCACTCTTTCTAGAAATCACTTTAAGAGCCAGTCCTCAAAGGTGTTCCAGGTTAGAAGATACTATCTAGTCCTCATGACTCTGGGAGAACAGAGGGCAGCCAAGAAGACCAAAAAAAAGCAAAACCAAAAAAAAAACCAAACAAAAAAAAACGCCCTCCCTCCCCCCGTAGTACAGCATGTTCTGCAAGCTAGTTCTAATCACTCCAAGTGATGAGTAAACATTGAACATAGTGCTCTTTGTTGCTCTTTGCTGAAGAACCATTAGCAAATGAACTTATATTTATTGCTAGGTGAGCAAACAAACATTAGAAATGAGCCCAAGTCTGTAGCTTGGTAGTTCGATGCATTTCCATTCTACATGAAAACAGAGATAAAAAAGCCAGCGGTGTTTTTTGGTTCTATTTTCCAAGCTGTTTCTCAAGCATGGGCATTCACTGCCTTTTTTATCCTTGCTCTTCAGTTAAGCCCATCACAACCTCTCTGGGAGGACAGGAAGGAGGAGAATAACCTACATTTAAATCTGATGGTTTCATGACAGGCTACACTACTGAGCTCTTTAAGGATTTACTGAACCGTTCTGCTTCCTGTGCTCACTGCTGGTGTATAACACAGCTGTTACAGACAGATTGCACTAAAAGCATGTACCCTTTAATTAATTTTGAAGGCAATTGCCAAGGCTTAAAGATTCTTTTTAAATATTCAATTTTTTTATGAATTCCTGTTAAATAGGAAAATGCTCCAGACAATACTTTGAACATTGCCTCTAATGCACTGTAAAATATTAATATCCAAATGATACTTCTGAGTTTCATTTATTTAATCTGGATCACAACAGAAGGGCTAAAAGATTAAGTCAGTTCTGCCACAGAATATTTATATCACATCCACAAAACAACCACCAATAACGTGGAAGCAATGGCACTATTTTGTTACTTGGAATTTGAAATAAGACCGTGTTCTCTGGAGCACTATTTTTACCTCTCTGACCTCACTTATCCCTCTCAGAGACTTTACTCGTGTATTAAAGAAACAAAACCAGAACTCACTTGGACACATTTTAACAGCATATCAACATGTAAAGATTATTTCAATCCTTGCAGATTATTTCTCTAATGCCACGTCCTATCCCCCAAATCATGGAGAGGTCAGATGGCGTTCCAGCTTCTAGGCTAGACTTCATACTCAAAAACAATTCGAGCAGAACTATCCTTGGAAAGAAGTAGGTCCCTGAAATCTGCACCTGCAATTTCCACTGTATCAGTTGCAGAGTTAACCCACAACAAGAGTACTAAGAAATTTAAAAATTAAACACATTATTCTTCCAGCTGCACAACGACCCTTATGCTCCAGCACATTCAAATCTCCCAGCAGTAGGCAGATGACCACTGCTGCTTTCTGCTGAAAACCCCTGAATAACAGCTCCCCTTCTAAAATTTCCTATGCCCAGCAGAGAATTGCTGCTTTCTGCTGTGAAAGGTGACATTCCCATTAAATAAATATTTTTTTGAGTCTTATTTACTACTAGCGGGCTAGTTCCCTGCTCTGCTGTTTAAGAACACCTGCAGCAAGCAGCTCTGGCAGAGACAAACAAACTCTGTTTTCCAAATTAAACTGACCCCAAGGAGAATCTCAAGTCCAAGCCATCCTGTCAGAGCAGGACTGGCACAGAAAAGGGAGCTCTGTTAAACCAGATGTAACACCAAAGCTGAGGTCAAAATAACTTAAAAAAACCATACAAATGCAAACAACCAAAACAAAAACACCTCTAAAGACAAAGTATCAACCTGAAACAGTGAGAGAAGGTGGCAGAAAACCTATGCTTCCAGGCTACAGAATTATCAGTATTATTAGATAAATGCTTGGGAAAATTATGTTTTCTAAATCCTTGACAGGTACTGCTGAGCATTACAACATACTTTCCCAGATGGAGGCTGAAGAAGTTATACTAACACGGTGTTACACAAACTATTTTGTCAATTTTGTGATGCTATTGCCATTTCAATGATGCTTGTGCATTGTTAGGGTTCTTCAGAAAAATAGTAAAGTGTACTTCTACACCTCTGGGCCTACCTAAGTATTTATTTTAGCCATACTGGAATTAACTGATGGTAATGGACGGGCACTGCCCCTAAACAGCTCTAGCACAGCCTATCTTGTCTCTTGTACACATGAAAATGTGTTATAAACACTAGTTTAAACTTCCAGTACACGTGGTTGATAAAGAGTTAATGATTAATACAATGTTAAATAGCAAACTTTTTATAAATCAAGACAAACTACACAAGCATTTATAAGGAATTTAAAAGCAAATAGTTTGTGGTTGCTTTATAAGAAGCCTTCTTCATAGATACTCTGTTATTGTAAATTGAGGGTTGACCTTTCATTTTACCATCCTCTCAAACACTGACAATGTGAACTCAAGTGCCACGTTGTATGCAAATATTTAAAAGGGGAAGCCAAGTCCACTGTGTTTCTCAGTATCTTAACACAAAGAATAACTTTCTGCCAGTGCTATACATTTTAAGATATGAGCCCTTTAGGATCTGCTCCAAGTTTCTGCACAATCATAAAGTGGTGGGCATTACAAAGGACCTCTGGAGATCATCTAGTCCGACCTCCATCCTAAAGTGGGGTCACCTAGCGCAGGTTGCAGAGGATCACATGCAGGAGGACCACAGAACAGAACACCATTAAGCAATTCCTTCTTCTAGCCCATAAGCTCCTAACATTTCCCAGTCAGAGCAGATTTTTTTTTCCCCTCCCCAGGGCTTCTAAATTACAGAAACTACCTCCTTAACCCAGCAAGCTGAGTCCCAAGGATTATCTACCCCAACTAAAATGTCTTGTAATTTTTTCTAACTTTGCTTGCCGCAGAATCTCCCAAGTCAAAGAAGCTTCTAGTTACTTCTTGAATGAACAGTTTGAAAATGAATCCTCCTTCTTGCCCAAGGAGGATTAAGATAACGACAGCTATTCTAACTCAGAGGTCCACCTACACAGAAACCCTGGCTCCAGCAAACAGTAATAGATGTCTAAGGAATAGTATAAGGACAGACAAATGTAAGGCAATCCTTCCCCCTTACATCCTAGCAGCATTAGGCCTTCCCAAATCACAGACTGCAGTCACATGCAATCCTTTGGATGGATACATGAGGTGCTCTGAGCTTCTTCAGCCAAAAGTACTTGTTTTTTCTTGTATCTCTCTGATCCCTTTCCAGTTTGTCAGCATCCTTTTATGGAGGTACCTGAGCTGGAGGAACATCCCCTTTTCATAGCACTTGACCTGGACAGGCTATCCCTTTGGCTTTCCAATGCACAGACAGCAAATGTTACATTCTCCAGTTCAACCCATTAGCTCTCCACCTACCTGCCCAAGAATCTCCTGTTCTTCCAGCTGCCATATCACACATCAAGTTTGTATCCAGTTGAATACTACCAGTATTCACATATTTTGCCAGATAACTAGTTAGACAAAAAATCCATCCTAATCTCTAGCCTTTAATGCAAAGAACATGTCCAGAGAGCTTGGACAGGCTTAATACAGTTGTAATAGAACCCTGACGGGTAAGTGGAGCTCACTACAGTTACTCATCCAATTCATCCTGGTGAGCGAATCCACCTTTACTACACAAATCTGCATAGATATAAGCTCATCAACCCCCATACAAAGAAATTTGCTTTCAGAAGTTCAATAACTTAATTGTTGGTCAAAACACAGACTAATATTGTTGCAGAAAGAAATCCCTGCACTACCCTGGAAGTTCCGAGAACATATTCCCCATTTCCAATTAACTTGAGATCCAACAGACAGTTGTTAATCTGTTCAATATCAACTAAATTGATTTTAAAAGAACTGTCAGCTAAGGCTCGCAAAAAAAAAAGTTATTGTGCAATTAAAATTAAAACATGACTACAACTATCAGGACTATAACAAGTAGTTAAAAGACAGAAAACCCGAAGTGGAAGAGTTTCCCATCAGAGGAAGGTTATCGGCAAGATCTGCCAAGAGTTTGTTCTGAAACCTGCGTGATTCAATGTTTACATAAGATCTATGAAGAGAAATATGTCCAGAAATGGCAAAGCTGATCAATTAAAAAAAAATTATTTATCACAATCAAATTCAGAAATGACAGCAAACAGTAACATAACTCATGCACTCCTAGGTAACTACACAATATCTTAGATGTCAAACCAACACTAAATATTGTAATTACATGAACACAACAGGATCCAAATTGGCTGTTACCCCTCAGGAAAACTTTGGGCACTTAGTAGGTCAGTTCATTCCTATCAGGCAAAAAGACAAATACAACCTTCAGAGTGATTAGAAAGAAAACAAGCATCACCATTATATCGTTGAATGCTGCAGGCAGTTCCGATTCCCACATCTGAAAAAGGAGACAGAATGACAAAAAGGACAACAAGGATAATCAAAAGCATGGAGCAGCTTCCATATAAGGAAAGGCTGAGCAGAGTAGGACTTTGGACTGACAAAGAAACAACCAGAGGGGAGATAGGGAAAATGTAAGAGAACTGACAGAGTGTCAACGTGAAAAACAAGGAATAATCAACTACCGTGTCTTACAATGAAGAAAGAAGACAGTACCCACTGAAGTTACAGATAACTTCTCTAAGCCAGTTCGAGGACATTGTCAGTGGATGTAGAATAATTTAAATAACATTTAAAGTGCATAATTAAATTGTAGAACTCACTGCTGCAGGATGTCATGGAGGCTAGAAACATAAACAAGTTAGAAGAGGGATTATATAAATTAATGAAGAATAGATATAGTGGAGATCAGATGATTAGATACAACTCCTGGCCAAGAAGGGCCCTAATGATGGTCATAAACTGTGAGTCAAATGAGGAGGGGGAAGAAAAAAACCAAACCAAGCGCACCACATTATACAGGCCCTGTTTCTTAGACCGTCATTCAGCGTCTGCTTCTGGATCTTGTGAAAGATGGGATACTGAACTACACACAGCTCTGCAATTCACCCCAGGATGACACTTTATTTAAACTACTTATTTTATGATACATTTATAGATTTTATTTTTAAATATTAAGAATTTAACTTTAGCCCTGCCTGATCACATATTTAGGAAGCTGGAGAATTAACTAACTACTTCTAAAGGTATTATCTATCATATTAACATTTAGATACCATCTAACTGAATCCTGACAGCGCAGCAGAAAGAAGATAATGTACAACAGAGCAGCAACGTGAGGCAAGCACACATCACCCTGAGCAGACTGGGAAACAGAAGCAAAAGCCAGAGTCACAGTGAACGGGAGTGGCAAAACTGAGTTTAACAGCACCAGTCTGTCTTCTGGGAACAGCTCTTCCCTGTCTGCTAAATGTTGGATGGAAACTTCTCACTCAGATGCTGACTGAACAAAACAGATAATGTGCATTTGCCTTACGTACAGCTGAGCATTGAGCAGTGTTCAACAGATTGCTAAAAGTAGGTCAGGACCATCCGTTCTAACCAGGGAGAAAGGAAAGCTCAAGCAACCCCAGACTATCTGGCCAGGTATTACAGAAAACCTTCATCTGGGATTTCATCACTACTTCAAACAGACGTGATTCATATTTTACTGGCCTCACCTCAAACAAGGCACGCCTTCCCAACCGCACTGCCCTCCCCATCATTAGGGGCACCTCTCCCCAGTCTCAGCCAGGATCCTCCTGTTCTCAGCTTTAGCTCCACAGGCTATGAAAGCCAGAGTCCTGTTCTGCAATGGCTGCCTTAGCTATTCCATGCTGGTTTCTATAAAGCAGAAATGCCCAAACATTCCATCCACAAGCAGCTGAAACAGCACATGATCTTCTCAACGTAAACGTTTCTGCCTTAGTGTCTATTTACCTTGGCAGAGTGCCCTCCAGAAGGGAGGGAGGAGACCTGCAACCAGCACATGCTTCCCAGAGGACCTCACTGTGACCCCTAACCCATCTCTCATGTCTCAGAAGCAAAGGCCACACTCCCAAGGCAAGTCATTTTGCATCTAGGCTGGCCTCGGAGTAACCTAGCAAGGGAGGAAAAGAGCTTCAAACGACCTGTGAAACTCCTGTGAAAGGAAGCCAGTTCTACATTTGCACCTTAAAAGGAAACCCTGGTCTCCATGTCAGCATCAGCCCTGCAGGATTGCACAGTGTGAGAACAGAGAGACCTACAACAAAAGGAGTTCATGCTACAAGTGTTAGAGACCACAAGATGACACAACAAGGACCACATCTCAGCTCCACCACCCAGATGTCAAGATGCAAATCAGAACCCTTAAAAACAGGAGCCTCCCTTGAATAAATCCTTTCACTCTGCAGGCACTGAGCAGTGCAAGGTGCTCTGGACTGATAAAGAACAGCATTTCCTCAACATTCCAGAAGTTTTCGAGTATCACAGCAGCTCTATAAAGAGTTAATATACTCTCTGTGGACAGGAAGGAATTCTCTTTAGTTTTACTTAATTTCAAATAAAATTAACTTTTCTGCTCTCCCCAGCAATCTTCTAGAGAACCATACAGCCTGACAGCTGTTTGACAGTCCTCCCCTATCACTCAAAGTGTGTCAGCAGTTCTGGCTACAGCCATGAATACAGGTAGCAACAGGCAAATAAATTTAATGCAGTGCAACCACATGAGTAGCATCTATCTCTCCCACCCAGAAGAGGCAGCAAAATCAACAAAACTCCACATCACTACCACAATCTGATTGTGGTTTGCCTTCAAACCAAGTTAAGGTATTTTCTATGTTGCATTACTCAACTCATTTTAAAGCATTATCAGAAATGAAGCTTTGATCAATTAATCTTCCATATATTACCGCTTAAGCCTGGAAGGCTGTTAGTAGTCAGCTACAGACTATAAGGCTCAGTAGTCTGGTAATTAGGTTACATAGGTCTGCTAGATAATGATCCACACTGAGGTGGCCAGACACTTTCTTCCAGCTCTGCAAGTCAATACAAGGCTTTCGTAAGGCCAAGAGCAGATAGCAATGCACCATTTTGTTCAAAAAGCCTGGGGACCTTTCAAAGTTGCTCATAACGTATAAAACACAATAGCTCCCAGTGCACTACTGCAGAAGACTGAAGTGCAGACTTGAGATCCAGGATCAACTTTGCACCGGTCTCAACAGGCCAAAGCAAGGACCCTCCCACACAGGCTCGGATCTTTGATATCCAGCGCTTCCAAATCTAGTCCAACACAGAATGGTGGCACAGGGTTCTCAAGGTGCATGTGGTTGAGGAGCCACAGGCTGGCAGCAGTGACACAGCATACTCTACCACCTTGCAGTCACAGCCCTCCACCCCAGACAGAGTCCACACTTGGAAGTACTTGCTTCAAGGATAAATTTCAGAGCACTAGACTGCATACAGATAGGGGTGGGAGGGCTACTACTGTGCACAGGCCATCAGGGAATGCTCTTCATTCATACCACTGTGAGTCCATAATCTGGAGGAGTAAAAATGAGCAACAAGAAAATTAAGTATCAAAGGAAGCAGAAGCTAGGACACTGCAAAATTTGGTACTTGGAGAAATAAACCATCTGGAGTAAGAGTTCTCCAGTCATTTTGTTAACAGGCAGACAGAGTCACACCTTATCCAGAACAAAGAATTTTATTACAAGACAAAATTCACCATAAGAAATTTTAACACTGTCAAGTGGCTTTTTAATACAACCTTTTTTAATTGGTATACTATGATTGAGAAAATTTTTTTTCTGACAACATATTTCAGCTCCTGGTCCTGTTTAGGAAAGACAAGTCCTAAGAAAGTTTCTTTGGTGCTGTCCTACAGGCAGCAAGGTTCAGAACTGGCTACTTGTTCATGGCAGCAATGCATTTTACAGGCTTTTCAGATGAGACTGTTCTCCATCTGGTTTACCAGCCTCCCACCTTCACTGTCTGACAGCCACTGGCTGGGCAGGACTGACTGGCTCTTCCCACTGCCTTGAAGGAAAGCCCAGACCTTCAGCCTAGGGCCAGAGAGATGCACTAACAGGTCTGCTGCATAAACTGCAGCGCTAGTCTGAAATGCAAACTGCTATGAGCAGGAATTTCAGCCAGTGTAGCTGTCTGACTGTTGGCATGTCAAGAGGGTCAACCCTGGGCAAAAAAGTGCCCAGGAGACAGGACAACCAGATCCAGGGTAGTTTGTTAGGTAATCACACTGAGTTCTATATCCAAATGGCTGCTCTTCTGCTGGAAGGAACAGCCAGACAGAGCTGAGAGGCTGGTAAGGTGAACAAGGAGAAAGTATGGACATTTCTGCAGAAAGGATAAACCATAGCCCATGGTCAGCACAGTGCCATTTGCAGACTGTCCCAGTTCCAGGCACTCTTTCTGTTATTTTAAGCTATAATCTCCACACAGCAGGAACCATGCCTTCCTCTGGGAAAGGGAACTGTTCAACTCTGACACAACACAGGTAACTCATCAAAACCCCACAAAAAAGTGTCTCATACAGCGGTCTTCAGACATATACATGGACCAAACTGAATAGCTGGCCCTCTAATATCAACCCAGGAGGCCACAGTGGGGCTGACACAAGTTTAGCATCATAAAAATGTTTAAAATTAAACCTTCTTATGACTTAGTGAAAAACACACTAGTTGAAATCATGGACCAGCTAGGAATAGAAGAGATCTTAGAGGCTAAAGATGGGTTCAGACTAAGTCTGATCTGGGCAGACTGTCTGGAGAATGGCAGACAGGTCCAGCAGACGAGAACAAGCTGAGAGAGAATCACTGCTGGGATAAAGCCACTGATGAAAACAATAATTGAGAAATTGAGAATGAAATAGGAAGGATGCTCTCTAAGTGGTGTAACAACGCAGTCCATTCTACTCAGCAATGGTGAGACTTCTGGCCTGAGATGCCTGTTTCTTCCTACATGAGACAGATGGTAGGGGAACAATCAACAGGAGGGGAATTTAAACCCACTCCATCTAGTCCCAGTCTTCCCCAATGTGACTGTTGTCCTAAGATGTATGTACTCCACTTGGCTTCTTGTCTCAGCCCCAGGCCTGTCTGTTCTCCTCACAGCTGTGATCTGAGCACACAACAGCCAGTCCACAGAGTGACTTTCACTATAAAGTATGAGATGCAGACAGATGAGTTTGTCTCCTTGCAAAGATACTACGGTTCCTGAAGATACATCAGTTCAGGGTTTTTTTCAGTCATAAGAGAAAACCTCCAAAAATATGCATCATCTTAGTTCTGCTGCCAGTCTGCTTTCCATAGCTGATCCCCAAGGATCACAGCAGCAAAGTTAGCCAACAAAAGGTAAACAAAAGGACACCATCTAACAGCAGAGACCATGTCCCTAGGGACAAAGACAGATAACCCGACACATTCTCTTCCTTCTGAAAGAGAAAGGAGAATTTCAAAGGAACAACGAGGGCCATTCTGTACTGTGCCCTCTGCAGATCTGAGTATCTAAAACGAAGTGCAGGACCAGACTTTCAAGGGTGAGGCATGTAGAAGTGAGCCCTAATTTTGAGTTATTTTTAAATGTTTAGACAGGACCTAAAATAAGACCAGAGTTCTGAGTACTTCTGAAGAGTGTGAACCTCGTATAGGCCATGACGTATTTAGTTTGAAAAGGTTTGGAACAGGGATTGTACTGTTTATATATCTGCTTATCACCCATTTTAGCTAAAATGAAATTATAGGCCATTGCTAGCCAAGAATCACTCTTTTAAACGGGTGGGGGGAAATATCACACAAATAAGATTTAGGTTATCCTCAGTAAGACAGTCTCTGTAACTCAGTATAACAGTTACCGTCTCAGAGCAGCAGGAACAGTACATGCCACAGAGAAAGGGAGAAAGCCAGCTTCTCTGCTTAGAATATTTGTCTTCACACCACCCTTCCTAGATGTGTAGTCTCCAGAAATATTCTCTCCACTTCTCTTCAAACTCAAGTCAACAGTCTGCAGACTCCAACAGCCCACAGGCAATGCCTTTATCAATACGAGGTGCATGCGGTAGAGCACAAGCAGCACAAAACCAACACAGAAAACAAACTGTGCCAGCCTCTGTTTTTACAAGTTTTATTTGTATCCTCCCTCTTCTACTCCATGCTGACAAACCAGGTTGCAGTTGTCTGGCTCTGGCAATGGCCTGAAACGCAAGTACAAAGTAAGCACATAGTAGCACCTTACCTTCCTGAATACTCTTCCAGGCTTCAACAATGCGCAGCTCAGGGATTTCCTGGGACAGAGGTGGTTTCTATGCATTTAGTTACCTTCAATAGCTGCTTCTGTGAAGCTGCCCTGTGTCCTCAAACACACAGATGTTTGGCATTCACATCATCCTGTGGCAAAGAAGCTTCCCAGGTTAACTGCACACATCAAGGACTAAGCTGTTACTTGTTTTTAAGCTTACTACATGCTGACTCCATTCCATACCTACTCATACTTTTCACGGAAGAAGGAGAAAAAACGTTGTTCCCCCCTCTAATCTTTCCATGCTATTCAGGATTTGAAGATAACAATCACTCATCACTTTTCAGGTGGAAGAGTTTATTGAATTGCTCTTTGTGTGGAAGGTAATCCGCACCTCTGGTCACTATTGTTGCTGTTCCATTTCTAGTAAGTGAAGATACCTTTCTTAAGATTCAATGTTTTCCCTAAAGCTGCAGAAATTCCATATGAGCTGCAGAACTTTGATGGTTATTGAATACAGCAGTGACTCCCAACTGTGCAGTGAAATGATGTTCAGGTAGTTTTCTGTTAAAATCTGCAGACTAAGTTTTTACACAGTTTGTCAAAAAGCAAGTTCACTTTCAAGCCACATCATCCGGCTATACCTTGTTCCACCAGACTAGGGTGTATTTTCCAAAAACATTCCCTCCATGTTAGTACTTTGAAAATACAAATTACCTGATACTTGATTTTGACTGCTCTGGTGAAAGATATATCACTCATGGCAAAGGCTGAATGACAGAGCTTTATTCTGTCATATGTTCTTTAAGTGCATTTAAATTCATCAACTTTTTTTTTCCCCAATTATAGGCACAATATTTAGGGATTTCCTGATATTACATAAACCAATATCGTTAATAGACCATGTTCAGGAAGGACATGGACCTGATGGATTTGGTCCAGAGGAGGGCCCTGAAGATGATCAGGGCTGGAGCACCTCTCCTACAAGCACAGGCTGAGGGAGCTGGGACTGTTCAGCCTGGAGAAGAGAAGGCTCAGGGGACACCTAATAGCCACCTTCCAGTACCTGAAGGGAGATGACAAAAAGCCTGGAGAGGGCCTGTTTACAAAGGCCTGGAGTGGGCCTGTTTACAAAGGCCTGGAGTGAGAAGACGAGAGGCAATGGTTTTAAGTTAGAAAACAGTGGATTTAGATTGGATGCAAGGAATAAGTTCTTTACCATGAGGGTGGTAGAACACTGGAACAGGTTGCCCAGGGAGGTGGTTGAGGCCCCATCCCTGGGGACATTCACGGTGAGACTTGATGGGGCTCTGAGCAACCTGCTCTAGCTGAGGATGTCCCTGCTTTCAGCAGGGGGGTTGGACTTAGATGACCTCTAGAGGTCCCTTCCAACCCAGACAGTTCTATGTTTCTTCTACAGTCATATAAGAATACTTGAGTTTAGACACTGGTTTTACTTTGACCCCAAAATCCTAAGTGATTTCTTTCAAGTGCAGTGATCCTAATTGCTTCCTATAGACTCAGTTATTGGATACAGAACTTTACTATTTATATAAGCTTAGCTCACTAAGCAACGTAAACTTTCCTGTGAGGCTGAAAGACCTGACTTTTCTTTGTCCTTTGCCAGTTTCACTATTAGAAGTTAAACAAGGAGTTTTAGGATGCAGAGATGTAAAAGTGTAACTGAAATTTAGAACCACAAACAAACCAAACCCAAAAGAAAAACCCCTCAGTGTTAACAGCATTTTTAAAAATAAACTTACCTCACAACTTAGGGCTTTCAACTACTCTTTAAGGGTTAGGAGAAACACCTTATGCCACAAACAGCCCATAACTGGTCCTGATCAAAGGGGAGAACCCTTCTGTCAAGGCTGTGGATATCAAAGAGCACACAGGACTCAGAAGTTCAACTAATCAAGACTCTAAGTTGAGTCCAGCTATTCCCACCTCTTCTACTAGATCACAGAATCACTGAGGCTGGAAAAGACCTCTGAGATCAACAAGTTCAGCCTATGACCTATCACCACCACATTGGCTAGGCCATGGCATTAAGCGCCACATGCAGTTAAACACCTCCAGGGACAAGAACTCCAATTTTTCCCTAGGCAGTCCCTTCCAGTGTCTATCACCCTCTCCANTGTCCTTTGCCAGTTTCACTATTAGAAGTTAAACAAGGAGTTTTAGGATGCAGAGATGTAAAAGTGTAACTGAAATTTAGAACCACAAACAAACCAAACCCAAAAGAAAAACCCCTCAGTGTTAACAGCATTTTTAAAAATAAACTTACCTCACAACTTAGGGCTTTCAACTACTCTTTAAGGGTTAGGAGAAACACCTTATGCCACAAACAGCCCATAACTGGTCCTGATCAAAGGGGAGAACCCTTCTGTCAAGGCTGTGGATATCAAAGAGCACACAGGACTCAGAAGTTCAACTAATCAAGACTCTAAGTTGAGTCCAGCTATTCCCACCTCTTCTACTAGATCACAGAATCACTGAGGCTGGAAAAGACCTCTGAGATCAACAAGTTCAGCCTATGACCTATCACCACCACATTGGCTAGGCCATGGCATTAAGCGCCACATGCAGTTAAACACCTCCAGGGACAAGAACTCCAATTTTTCCCTAGGCAGTCCCTTCCAGTGTCTATCACCCTCTCCATGAGGAAGTGCTTCCTAATATCCAACCTAAATGTCCCCTCATCCTGTCACTCACTAGTTGCCTGGGAGAAAAGCCCAACCCCCACCTGACTACAGCTGCCCTTCAGGTAGTTGTAGAGAGCGATGAGGTCCCCCCTGAGTGTCCTCTTCTCCAGGCTGAACAACCCCAGCTCCTTCAGACTCTCCTCATAAAACTTTCCCTCCAGTCCCTTCCCCAGCCTCATCGCTCTCCTCTGGACCCGCTCCAGCACAAAAAAAAAGCCCAAACATCTGAAATTTTATTCTTTACTGCACTGTGGATACATGTTAGGTCTGCACTGTTTTTCCACTGAAAGAAGCTCAGATACTACCAAAACAAGAATCTAGTTGCTACGAGGTTAAATACTTAAAACAAATGGAGCATACAGGCCTAGTGAAGAAGAGCTCAATGTGCAATGGGAGACATCTCAGAAATAGCATTGCAAGATAAGATTCAACACCAGAGATCAATTTGGACTAGTCTTTCACTGAAATACCACATTTGGAAATAGAGCTGGGGTTTGACGTAGCTATGCAGAAGGTTTACATCATATAGGAAGGAAGTACATGGCCTCATAAAATAGGGGGCCAGAAAAATCTAGAAATATCCAAATCCCCTACTATTTTGACCACTTTGCAGAGAACACACTATGCAGATCTGCCTGCCAAGAATAAGAAAGCAATGAGAAAGAAATGTCCACAGCCAAAACACATCACAGTTTTGTAAAACACGCTCTCCACACCCAGGTGGTAAGGGTCTCTCCCGAAGAATTCTTGCCTTGCACACAGCACAGCCGTTATATGTTTATCTTTACTCTAAAAAAAGAAAAAGTGGTGTTCCACAGAAAATAGGGCAGAAAATCAGGCCCTACAGTGTTTAAAAAGGGAGAGAAGAGTAAGGAACAAGTAACACTCTCCTAGGTAACACTGAAGTGCTACTCCAGCTGCACAAGAATGAAGTAGAGCACGACTCAGATAATAACCGTAACTCACATTTCAGAAGTTAGTTTGTTCAGACACAATCTTTTGCACTTAAAGGTACTAAAAAGCATGTCCTCTAGTGCACTTCTCCTGGAGCACTTTTTCAATAGGATTTAGACAGAATTAGTTTGGTATCTCAAAGGCTACAACATGCAGACCTCTGCTCTCCCCGTGCTCTTTTATGTACCCTGAAAGCAAAGATCCAGAAGAGACTGGCCCGAATTCAAGTCATCTCAAGTATTTACTCATTCTCTATTTCAAACAGCTTTGATTTAGTGGTTTTACTTGAACCACCCAGAGCAATGCAAAGCTGAGGAAACCAGACTCAACAATCTTTGTACATATGTTATATGTACTCAGGATTTATTCTTGAAGGTTCCAGATTGAAACAGGTTTCCTGAAAACTTGCTTTTTACCATCCAAGAGTTCAGTTCAGGTCTACTACCGAACTGAAACCACAGAGGCTGCACACAAGAAGAGAAGTCTGGGCTAGGGGTTGCTGTCTCACTTGGTTCATTGTCTTCATTTCTGGTAAGCCCTCCTTCTGCTATGGCCGCAAGTCCACCAAGCAGACATCCTTCTGATGAAAGGCTCCTTCATTCCCAGTGCTCTAACACAATACTTATCTCTCCAGTACAAGAGTCAGTGATTCATCTAAATTGGCACTTGGTACCCAGGTGCCAGGGTTTCACTCCCCAAGCAGAAGTTCATGCAGATCCACAGACCTCCGGCAGCTCATTCAGCCTGAGATCTCTGCTGTACCATCCTGTATTTGATATTCAAATTAGCATATTTATATTCCACACATTTATTTACAGAGTGCTTTGCCAGAAAAATTGAAATATGAGTTGTAACTATCCTGTTTAACAGGAAGTAGCCTGAAAGGAAAAATTAGTTTCAGGGAGACATTTTTTTTCAAGGGTCTATAGCTGTCAACACCACAGAGCTCAGCCAGCATAAAGCTGCTTGTCACACTGCATTGTGATTGACAGCTAGATATGAACATCACCTGTGCTCCAGAAGACTGATTTCAGATTTGGCAACACTCGCTGGTCCATTTCTGGTCACAGATCACCATTAGAAATAGTAGGGTTTTTTTTGTTTCCTTTGTTTCTATCTGTAGGTTAAACTCACCCCCTCACACAGAATATTCAAAGTTTACAAGTTGTTTTTTATATTGCAACAGAGATAAAAGTGCAGCACTAGAGATGCCCAGCAGATTCTTGCAAAGGTGTACAGTGGCCTGACTTAGGTGCCACTGCAACTCACAGATCCCAACCAGTCCCTCAAGAAAGGAGGTGCAGCTGAGAATGATCACCAAGACAAAAATAGCAAGCAAACAGACAGGCAACATTTGGAGTAAATACATTTGCTTACAGAACTCTACAGATTGAAACTTCTGTTGAAGAGATGCCCTCCGTCCTTCACAGGATTTCCCTACATAAAGGGGATGTTACCTTTGCAAAAGGAACAAGTGCATGTCCTCGCATAGAGCCACTCACTCTTTCCAGCAGACCATGTGCCTGGTGAACCCCCTTCATCCAGCTAATCACAGGTGGTACAGTTTATCAGGTGGACTCGTAACCCACAGCATCAAGAGGCTGCCCAGCATTACACTGGCCACAGAAACCGAGGTCATCAGCAACACTGAGTACCCCAGTGGGCTGCAGCAGTCCATGAGCATCCCAGTGCTGACTCCCGGCACATTTTGCTTACCATCTGGGCTCTTGGGAACGTTGAGACACCTTCATTTCTCTTATTGATGAGTGTGCTTCAAGCTGGAAAAAAACCAACATAACATGAAATGCAAAGACTATTTTTCCAATAAATTAAATCTCTGTTGCACTTGACTCCCACTGTGGTTCCCTTCCCCCTGAGAAGGCAAGGTCTGGCCAGCTGCGCAAAGTCCAGGCAGCCAGGGGAAAACAATGGGATCTTTTTCTTGCCAGAATGAGCCTTCTCGTTCACCCTTCCAACCATGGCATGGAGGACACCCCCAGTGTGTCTGCAGGGGAGAGGAGTCTGTTGGCATAGCAACAGTACACCCTAACTCTCTGCTAATGAACAGGGATAAAATGTTTTGTTCTCATTAGGAAAAATACAGACACATTCCTGATTGGTGAGTAATGTCTCTGCCTCTGGGAGATTAGCTCAGAGCTGTGCAGCCTGAAACAGCCTCAATTCAGCCCACTGCAGTGCTTCCCCTGAACGGGCACTCTCCAAGGACCCCATGTCTCTCAAGGGCAAGCCTACAGAGCCTACTGTAGCACTTTGCCTTCGGGCCTCAGACAGCTCAAGGCAAGAATAATGAGCAGAGGCTTGACAGGAGCAAACCAGCGCAGACACAATGGGAACACAACCCCTACTCCTGCAGGAGCACGGCAGAAAAGCCAGGCCTGGCTGGAGCAGTCGCTGCACCTGGGTCCCAAGCTACCGCCGCAGCCGAAGAGGGTTTCTCTTTGTGTATCCACCACAGGTCTGCTTCACACAGGGCTCAGCTCAGCCTGCAACTCCAGCTCCCACTCCAGCCACATTTCCCATTGCTGGGCAAACGAACAGAATAAAGGACCACATTATACTTGACAGAGGAGCTTACTGACCATTAAGAACCCGAGTGCAGAAAATTGAGTGAGGACTACTGCCTACCAGTCTTCATTAGGATTTTGGCATCTAACGATCAGCAAGATCCATCAAGAAGAATCACTTTGGTGTTTGCAGAATCTGCAGAGATGCTGCTGTTTCAGCACTCACATCAGTATCTGGGTGCTGACCCAGGTTGCTCTCTTGACCTTGCAAGAAATAACACCTCTGGCCTATACAGGCAATATTTCTTCTGAAACCTTCTCCCTAACCACACGTTTGCTCTGATTTTTGCATACCCTGGTCAGCACTGTGCAAACACAGCCCAGCAGAATTAAACTGTGGACTTGCACTCCAAGCCCATGTTTAATCTCTCCTTATGCTCCAGCCAGGTCCCATTTGCTCACATCAGTTTGCCTTGCCTTGGGTTCAGAAGCTCCTGAGAATATGAACTCCATGGCTTAGTCCTCTGAGGACTTCAGAGAGTGTTTCTAGGGGCTGAACAGGTAGTCTAACTCCCTTCTCCCTCTGCTGGGAATCTGGTGCTGGCCAGGAATAGCACCCCACACACAGGCACACTCATCTCCAAAGCAAGCTGGGATGTGGCAGAGCCTTCTTGCACCCCCAGCCCTCCGCATGGCTGATGGAGAAATGGTGGGATTTTGGTTCCGAGCACCTGCTAACTCCTTCCCTGGCCCCTCAGATTTTTACCTACTCTTCCTCCTTTTCCTGCTCCTCAGGGCTTCAAAAAGCTCAACTCAGCAGCTCAAAATGGTGCAGCAGGAGAAGGTGGAGTCAGCATCAGGAGGTAAGGATCCTCTTACCTTACACTTTTAAGAAACTTGCATGTCTTGTAGGGAACAATGCTCCTCCAAGCACACCCACAAAACCTGTATGTTAACCTGTGCTGTGATCTGCTTATGGAACTACTGGGCCTTAATTTCTGCTTTACATCCTTCCAGAGGAGAAGTAATTTATTCCAGTCCCCTAGGCAGGAACCTGATTGCCTGCAAAGCCATCTCGGTCTGCCTAAAGGAGGGAAATTAATCCAAGATCTTACCCAGCAGCCAGCCATGCAGTGACAGACCCCAGCCTTGGCCAGCAGCCCCTGCGCAGCCTGTGGTGAAGCTCAAAGCCCTCCCAGCCCAACACAAGGCCAGAGGGGCCAGGGTGCTGTTTTCTGTCCTCCGGGCATTTTTCTTGTTCCAAGCACAATCCCTCCCCCAGCCCTGGTCAGAAAGAAAAAGCCGTGGGAATGGAGCTCAACACCCCGAGGTAGGCTCACCCCCAGCCGACAAGAGCTCTTAACTCCCTCCACGCCGGCAGACAGCCCTCTGCAGGGACCACCGCCGCAGGGACGTCTTGCTGGCAAGCCTTCCAGCAAAGGGTGACAACTCCAGGACATGCCATATCCAGCTCCCCAGGCTTTCCCACTTTGACAGGCACGGCACAGGGGTCAGCTGGCCTGCCCTAGAGCCCTCAGCGCTGTGCCATGAGTGGGACAGACCTGCCACTCACTGACCACCACAGTCCCTCATGCTTTCCCAGGATGACTGTTGTTTCCATCCTCCACCAGCACAGAGACAACGGGCCATGAGAGGACAGCACTTCTGCCATCTTTCCACACTCCCAGCAAATCCCAGAGGCTGCCCACTTAAAGGAAAGAAATCTTCATCGTTTCATCAAAGCACATTTTCCTCCTTTTGCTCTGCACGCTGCCATACGAAAGCCACACAAAGCAGCCCTGGCTCTGTGCAGGGCCTGCGGTCAGCAATCAGCCGGCATGTCAGGAGTTAAGTTAGCATTTCCATTCTCCTGACCTGCACCAATGCTGGCTGAATATCGAGCTATTCTTTGCAGCTTGATAAAGCATGAGAAAGCTGAAGGCCTCACACACTCCTCTTTTCACAGCTTGGCCCGCTGCCCACAAGCTGTCACTCCCTGGCACCCAGGGCAAAGAGAGAGAAGGAGACCAAACTGCAGCCAGCTGCAGTGAATCACTCGCTCGTCCCCCCCAACATCCCCCCAGTCCCCTCCTCCCCAGGGAGCCTGGATCCCTCCTTCCGGCAAGGGGATAATGTCTGCCTGGCTACGCTGGCTTCTTTCACAGAAGCAGCCATCCCTTACCGGCGGCGGCAGGGCTCCTATTGCAAAAGCTGCTGCCACAGAAAAGCGCAAAGCAGCTCCCAGCAAGACCTAAGAATGAGGATTTCTGCTCAGCAGCTGGATGGGAATGCACTGCTGCAAACGTTCAGCACAAACACCACCTAAAATATGATGTTGGCCATTTGTCTAAATTGCAGGAAATTATAGAATAAAGCTCAGGCACAGAAACTGATTTGAAGACAGCAGCTTATCCCTTACAACCACCACAACCAACCCCTCATGTTTATTTTGATGAGTTCCAACACAAACTGCTTCCCTACATTAGAGTTCATTTGTCACTTCTAACAGGAAGCAGCAGAGCGAAATGCATCCACATCTCCGGGTCAGTGGAGTCCCATGCAAGGCACAGGAACACCGAGGTCATTGTGTACCTTCCTCGCAGTATGAACCAACTTTGGAAGGTAAAGCTTTTGCAAGGTAAAGATGTCTACTGTTTGCTTTCCGATCGATGTGATATTCATATAAACTCAGCCTCTCACCTTCAGCCTAACGTGAACTAACCAGAGGCACAGAGGCCCACATGGGACACTTCCATCCACTCACCTCTGTCTCCTGCAGAAGGGTTGTTCACTGCACAGTGGGCAGTCCCTGCCTGAACAGTCCCATCTCTCTCCCAGTACAGAGAAAGAAGATGCAAACTGCAGTTTTACTGGGAGAAAGTTTAACCCCAAGCCTGTCAAAATCTTGCTGCATCCAAGAAGAGTCAAGAAGCTGCCTTCCTAACAGTGCCCATCTTCTTCCACTAGCAAATCTGTAACCTTTCTGACCCCTGTGCATTATATTCCTACCAGCCACACAATACTGTCTACTCCCCTTTCTTCCATAAGGCAACCCGTTCACCGACAGTGTGCTTCAAATTTAGGCAGTGCCAGGGCAGAATTATACCCATTTCCCTCAAGGAAGAGTTGCACCATTCCCATCTGGCAGACAATGTGTATTCAAACAGTGACAAACTCATCAACTTTGTTTGGGTCACCCAAGCATCTACAGAGTGTTTATTATTATTGTTTGGGTTTTCAGAGGTTTTGTTTTTACAAAATCTGGAAGAGCACAAGCCAAAATGTAAATCATGAAAAGAAATGCTCACTTTGTTGGGGTTTTTTTTGTGTGTGTGTGTGTGCATTTTTATTTGTGGGTTTTGGGTTTTTGTTTGTTTGTTGGGTTTTTGTTTTTAGTTTTTTGTTTGTTTTTTAAAACAGAAGTGGGAAGGCCCCCCCACTATTCCTAAAGGTACTTTCAAAACAAGCTAAACCAAGCCTTAAAAAAATCTCTTTCAGGGACACAGGCTGTCAAGAATCACAAGTAACCACATTCAATGCTAGTTTATCACATACTCTGTCAAATGAGACACAACATATGGATTTATCCCCCATGATACATTTATAGCACTCTGTAGGGTTTATCTTGCACTCCTATACATGTACATCAGTGCCTCCTCCACAACACCTGCAGCTACAAACCCAGTATATTGAAAAGATTATTACACTGAGCATCCACAAGTTAGCAAGCTCTAGGAACTCAGGTTACCCTTTGCAATGAAACACAAAAAACTCCCTAACCGTACAGACACAGTTTTGCTGTGGGAACGCTACTTCAGCACTGCCCTCCTCTGCTTGAAGAATCTCTAAATGCAATGCTCAATAGAAACAGTTAATATCCCCAGCATGGCTCTGAGCCATCTGAGCTCTATGTGTAATATAATCAGGTTCATAATGCTCAGAATAGCACTCTGGAGTCCTAGTACGGACTAAGACCTCACTGTATTAAGGGTTGTGTAGATAGTTGTAGTGGTGCCGCTTTCTGTTCTGTAAAATTACTGAGCACCATATACAGGAACAACCCCTAACCCATATTTTACAGAAGTTAGAACACAGGAGAGCAATGTATACCTTTCAAATACCTTTTTTTGGCAGCTAAATCAAGTTAGTATTTTCACAGACGTGCTAGCGGGAGGGAGGGGAACACTGAGGTTACTCTCTCTCTCTACAGCAGACAAGCAAAAGCCCAGTTCAGCCAAAGCTCACTGAGGCTCTTTATGTTCCCACTCAGTGACAGAGGTCACTTGTCAAAGACTGAAGCAGATCTGGTACTGTGCTGCCTGCTAAGCATGCTGGCAAAAGGATCTGAGCTGCACCCTTCTCCGCAGTTGTTTGTGTTTCTTTGGGAAAACCAAAATCCTGTAGTCTGTCCCGATACTGCTTGTACCACCTTTGCTAAAAAACATGTTTTTAGCTCCAAAGTAAAATTTGCCTTATATTCCTCATGCACTGAAGGAAGAAAACCCATACACAGGATCTATGAAGAAGGTAATCACTCGTGTTTGCCAAAACACTCCATTTACACAAATTCTCATTCTTTTGGCTCAGATTTCAGGATATTTTCCTACTATAAATACACTTTAGGTCCATGTTTGAGCTGATCATCCTGTGATCCTCTTTGGGTTCCTGTTGTGCTGCAGGTGCGCAGCCTGCTCATGTTTCCCCAGCATCCAGAAATCACAGCTCTTCAACTCATTGATTTTTAAGAGGCACCAGGTCACGCTGTCTGGCCTTCAGCTGATCACAGTTCATGGGCTTCCTGCACATTTCTGGCTTAGGAACTGTATGTGTTTGAAGTGAACAGAGACTAGATGCCTTTTGGCAAGACGCCTGAGGCAAAGGCCTCAGGAGAGAAATTCACCATTTCCCAGGCTGACACAGATGGGCAGGCATCAGCTTCAGCTTTTACTCCCTGTTTGTGACAAGGCTGAGGGAGCTGGCCACTTCAAGGGGGAAAGGAAGAGCTGTAGGATCCAACACAGTTGCAAGCAGTGTACTTGAAGAAACTCTTAGAAGAGGAACCTGAGGTAGACAGGTGACTACTTAAAGAGGAAAGACCATTGAAGAAACAAAGCAAGTACCACTGCGTAATGATCTCCTTATATAGGTTGCTCCTTCAGACCTGCACTAGCCTGAATGCCCTGATGAGTGAGAGAAAACACTGTATGACACGAAGCAGGAACGGGCTATGTATGAAGATGAGCAGGAGAAGGCTTTGAGTGAAGAACACTCTCAGCTAAAAAAAAACAACTGTGTTTTTCAGCACCGTTTTGCCTTTTTGCTGCTGCACTGCTTCCCAGCTGAGCGGAATCTCGTTGGCTCATGGGGCTGTATCTGACCAGAGCCTGTCCTGCCTGCTGCCCTTGCACAGGGCTCCCCAGGGGCTGCTCAAAGGGTCAGGGACAGAAGCAGAACAGGGCATAAAAATATGCCTGCCCAGGCTCAGGTGCCAGCATGTTCTCCTGAACTCAACGGAACAAGTGGGGAGGCAGGAAGAAAAACTTTCACAAAACTGTTTCTTAAATCAGATTTAGAGAGGTACAGTGAAACAGAATAGGGTCATGGGTGAGGGGAGACCAAACAGGTTAACAGCTAACCAGCAAGACTGCCACGAGAGGCCACAACCTACAACAGATTTTCACAGGGAAATGCCAAACTGAAAACTGTCACCTGCTGACCATCTGGGAGCTGACACTCCCTCTGCTCTTCCTACACTGCTGCGCTGCAATCACAACCACAGTACTGTCCTTCCCCCTGAAGCTGCTGTTACTCTAAAGGGGAGGTCATACTCAAAACTGCCTCTTCTCTTTTTTTGTATGCCATGAGTGATGAGGATATGAAAGTCAGGGTTTCAGCAACTAAATTAACTGCTGTTAAAATGTTACTGGAGTTTTTTTACCAGAACAGGTGAGAGAAGCATTAAAACTTCTTGAAAAGGTAGTTTTTACAAAGACAATCTGATGCAGAGCTGCAAAAATGGAAGTCCCACTGCTGTGGCAGACTTTCCTGAGGCTGTTGGTGTAGGAAAGAGGCTGAAGCTGGCTGCTGCTTTACCTGTACTCACTCAGGAGATGAGCTGTCAAGACCTACAAAAATTCTGGCGGTCTCATGAAGAGCAGTTTCTAGAAGGAAGATATTTCATGAAGATATTCTTGCTTGAATAACTTGTTTCCGAATACAGCTTAAAAAGTGACTTACTGCTATTGCTTTGCCATTCAAGACATTGTCATTGTCACCTTTCAGATATGTAAGCATAAGAGACAGCAGCAGCTGAGATGTGGTAATTAGGAGGGAGAGATGTGCAGGCCTCGTCTCACATCTCTCCGTTAAGATGCTGTTTACACTTTGGCAGGTTTAACAGTCCCCAGTGAAAATAAGCCATCTGCATCTACTCCAGCAGACCATCCTTATTTCTGAACCCTTCAAGCAGTTTTGGAAAAATCAGCATTGCCCCCCTGCTTTTCATCAGGCCAAAATACAGTCACAAACCCATTAATCCACCTACAGTAATACAGGAACACTGGCTCTAGATCTGTTTGCGAGACACCTACTTCAAAAACAATTTTCCTATTTGATTCAAGCATCTGAGTTCCATGTTTCACTGCTCTCCGTGCTTGCAGCAGGGATGCTATGAAGGATGGGATCAACCTCATTCAATTCTATTCACAAGCACCCTTCCTGAGAAAGCCAGTAACTTTCAGAGAGTCTCTGCAGATTTTGCTCCACCACTTTGCACACTAAAGAATGGCTGGCTGGTAATCCTCTTTTCACTCAGCACAGACCCAAAGGTTTTCATCCCTGTGAGATCAGAAATTTCCATTGCCATTTGAGAGAGACACTTTCCTGGCAGTTCTCAAAAGATGCATTTGTAAAATAGGGAACAACCTCAAGGAATGCTAAAGCAAAGGAAGAAAGCTGTACGTGGACAGGCTTTCTACCTCAGCCAGGAAAGGAAATTCCTTCTCGGCACTGATGCCCAATAAACACAACCTGCTCTGCAACTACCAAATACCTGATCAACACAAAGTGACCGGCTGTCCATCCTACCTTGTACAAACACTCAACATTTTCCTATGTTTTGGTTTCAGATCAGCTGGGGCAACAACCACCAAAATCTCAAAAGAAAGAAAAACTCCAGAAAAACATATTTGTGTGTACATGCCAGGTAAGAAAATAAGGGGTGCAGGATAAATTACAGAGTGATGAAGGTATTCTAGTGAAGTCACATTCATGACAGCGATTTTTATACTTGTAGTCTGTAGACTTTTGCTGTCTGCAAAGTAATTGAAAAGTAAATCCACTGCCATATCTATTGAAAAATGTTTCTAAGTCTGCAAATCCAAAGTGGTTGAAACTCACTTCTTTCAAGTGCAAAACATTTAGATGGCACAAAGCCAAGTGCCAGAAAAAAGACCTAGTCAGTAGTTCAGGAATGCCAGCTCTTAACACAAACCAAAAGCGTACAAACCCTCTGGTTGGGCAATTCACAGGATCATCTCTCGCTGAAAACTGACTTAGCAAAGTGAAGGATCGCACCTATCATCCATCTCCTCGTGCCTATGCCAGGGAAATCCAATTGAAGTTTCACTTCGACACTCTCCAAGTAATCATCTGAGTGAGCTGTTTTTCTTACCTTGCTTTGGTGAAATCCTGCTTAGTCTCTCTGTAAAGAAAAACAAGAAGGCTGCACGCTGCATCAGGCAGGATCCCTTCCATCACTCCCAGCTCCTTTGCAAAGGCATTCCCGAAGCACACTGTGCCCTAATAAATCAACACAAGCACTCCAGGTTTCCCTGGCAGCTGGAAGCTGGAATTCTGCAGTAAGGGCAAACACCTCCACAGCTAAAGCAAACAGCGACCGAGAGCCCCTGTGGAGTGCCCACAGCTACTGTCAAAAGAGGTGCAGAGAGAGAAGGTGGAAATCATAAAGCATTTGGCTGACAAATGGCAATCCAAGTTAAAGACAGAAGATGTCCATGAGCCTGGCCTTGACCTAAGCATTCCTCTGTGCAGGCGTGAGCTTGCCAAAACATTTTATCAGAGCAAAACCACAATGCTTCAGTTTTAGAGCAATGACCACCTTGCCCCTGACATGGATGCTAGTTTTGCCTTTAAAATAATTTATTTAAGCATTTGGGAGATTAATGTGAAAGATCCAGCAAAAATACAGAACAAAAATAGCCCAGTCTTACAGAGTTTATAGCTTAACTCTAACATGAAGACAAAGGAAACAGTACTGATCAGTGAGTGTTAGCAGCAGTGAGCTCAGCAGAACAAGATGACTGCTCTCTCCTCGAGTAAAGGGAGGTTTGGTGGGGTTTTTTGCCTTTTTGGGTTTTTTTGCCTTTTTTTTTTCTTTTCTTTTTCTTTTTAAACTATGTAACAGAAAAGACCCGATGAAAGACTTTAAAAAAGAATTATTAGGTGAGTTGGCATACATTTATGGGACAACCACCTCACACAGAAACCAAAGCAGTATCTTTCAAAAGCAGCACAAGGAAACAACAGAGGCTAATGTTACCAGACAGAAAGCAGCAAGCGTTCAACTTCCAGCACTAACATTTGCTAGGTTGCATACAAAAACTAGATGGGCTGCTTCAGTATCTCATTTTCAGTTGCACTTGGTAAGTGAAGGGAGTAGCCAAGGCAAGGCTGAAACAATGACAGTCAAAGAAAAGCAAGAGTTGAATGCCTCAAATGCTCTTACAACAGATACAAACCCATCAATACCTTAAAAATAAATCTCATTTACTAACACCAAGGGATCTTCCTCAGGCATACCCTGAGACCTGGGGTAAACTCTCAGATTTCAGCATCTCCCACTCCCAATGCTTATGGTCTCCCACAGGGAGTTTCCAGGGAGAGCCTTCAGTGCATGGACAGGAGGCAGTACAGATAAGCATGAACAAATCCCACTTAGTATAGCCCTAATCTGTACCACAAACCTAAGTCTTTGGCTTCCATGGCATCACTTGGAGCCCTCACTTCGAGACTGCTATAAGGCACATTTTCCTTCCACTCCCCTGAAGGACCACCAGATCCAGATCCCAGTCTATAAGCAAATACTGCCTTTAAAGGATAAACTGGTCCACCTACGTGAGGCACGCATGCAGGCAGAGCAGTGCTGGAGAGCCATCAGACCCATCAGAAGGTGAGTGCCAGGAGCTCCCTTGCCACAGTTCAGACACACACACAGAGCCCACAGTAAACAAACTCAGATTGCTGTATGAGATTGAGCCTGCAGAGCTTTGGGCTGCTGGGAAAGATCCCAAGAGGCAGCAGGGCACTTTAGAAACCCTGGGTCACAAGAAAGGAATCACAGATGAATGTGTTGAGTGAAGGACTCGTACATATGTATATGCAGAAAGACACAGACACAAAGGAGGGGGGGGAGGGCAGAGAGAGACAGCAGACTTGTCTCCAAGGCCTTGTGCTTATTTTGACCTTTCAGTTAAAGATTCTCCGAAAAGGCGTTGTTCAGCTCCAAGCCTGATTAGATGTCTTGGGAAAAACAGAGCACAAAGCATCACACATGAATGAGCACAGAGCCATAATACGATCTTGATATTCCCACCCATCCATATGGCCAAAAAAGTGAAGTTCTTCAGTGCAAATATTAGCAGCAGCAATATGAAGCTAATGTGTTAATTAGCAGACTTCACAATCCAGCACATGACATAGATCGCTGATGTTGGCTATTATAGAGTCAATCCGAAGCCAAACAGAACAAGCACCATGTTAGTTAATCCATTCAGAACAAAGATAATCATTTGCTAATTGCAGGTTTCTGGAGTGAGCAAACTGAGGTCTGTTTTTCAAGCTTCTTTACTTAGATATATCTTAACATGTATTCGGTACGGCACACTCTCCATCACTTGCAGCTCTGTATTAACATTCAGTTAATAAACAGATGTTTAGATCAAATTCAGGAAAGCCTACTGCCTTGCTTTACAGTGTCAAACTAAACGAACTCAGTGATTTCTCTGGCCTTATAAAACTGTAAGTTAGTTTTCAGGCAGTAAACAGACACCAGTTACTCTGAAAGAATTCGTAAACTGAGTTACAACATCCATCAGATTTATTTCTTGTAAAGGATTTCATATTGAATGCAACAGAAGATTAATGAAGTAACTGAAAGTACTTAAATGCAGTTGGGATTTAACACTGTTGCTCAGTGTACTTGAGTTTACACAACTGCCTCATAAAACTCTACTTTCCTAGAAAGTTTAATCAATAAAGTAAGTGCCACAAGACAGGTCGAACAGAAAGATCGGCATAATGATGAAAGAAATGTTGTGAGAAATACAAAGATTTAATTCTCGGGAGATATCTGAAGTACAAACCTCAAGTTAACACTCCTATCATGAAACAGGCTCTTTACATCCAGGATGTACCGCTCATGTTGCATAGAACTTTAAGACATAAGCAAAATCTAGGAGGAAGAAAAAAAAAACAAACCAAAACCAGGGATGAGAAACACAACCATTAGTCTTGTTTGTGTTTTTTTTTCTAAAGCACAGAAAAGCATAAATCAATTGCAGCAGGACTAGTCATAGTTGCATATTTAAGGTAAGACCACTCTCACTTCCCGCCTAACGCACAAGCACTGTTCCATTTTATCCACTCACACCTCTGCAAAAACCATTAAGTGGTTCTGTGAAATGCAGTGGTTTATGGCATCTAGACTAGAGGCCTTTGGAGGTCAAAACGTAAGTTCACTACTCTCCTGGAATGATGAAGCCATTGGAGCAAACTGCTTTCTGGCAGCAAGGTCAGTCTGATTTCTTATTTGTTTGCCTTCTGCCTTGAGCCATTAATTCCTCCTCTGCTGGATTAAAGAGTAGCTCACTGGAGTCAATTATGCACATGCTTAAACCATATCACCTCTCAATAGTTTTTTTGGCAATCAACAGATCAGGCCTTTCAGTCCCGTGTTACAAGGCACCTTCTCGAGTGCTTGAACAACAGAATTTATTTTTTTTGTTAATAGCAATCTGATTGTGATCCCCCCCATCTCCTCCACCTTCTTCAGGTTCATTGCTTTGGTGAAGCACACAGTGGGTGAAGGGTCAGCAGCTCTGACACACATAAGTCTGTACTTGCCTGTTTCAGATGACGTTATTTTACTAGGCCCGTTTTACAGCATAACGGAGGAGCTGCAGAAATCAACCTGCAGTGATGGTATCGGTTTGCTAACAGTCAATTATCTGACTCTAATGAATGTAAGGAGCTTATAACTTTCTTAGTCACCACTTAATAATTTGTCCAAAAGCTCTATGGAACACTTCACTACCTGATCACTGTTCCACCAAAGATTTACATACTATCCAGGATCTTCAATAAGAAAGATCCCAGTAGACCTGTCATTTCCAGCCATGGCTCTGAATTTGCTTCAGCATTGCCTGCTTCTCTCCTGAACCACCACTGGCAGTGGCTTTAGATTTCTTTTCAGAATGGTGAAGTACTGAACAGCACATAGTACTGATGCTCGCTGGAGGCACCTACTAGGACACCCCAGTAACCCGTGATTTCAGATGCATCAGCCTTTTTTTTTTAAATTAAAGAGTTATGAGGTTGTTGTTGTTGGCACAAATCAATTTATTCATACCATTGATGTTGGCACAAATCAATTTATTCATACCATTGTATGGGTCCAAGTTAAACATCCTAAGAAATGTATTACATGAACAAATTCACCTACTATCATGTACTCATGTGTTTCTTTCCAGATGCTCTTTCTTACTATTAACACAATCTAACCCTTCAGAGATATATACCCTCTGAAGTATGCATCGAACCCAGTAACTGCCCAAGTCAAATCTCCCCAAAGATTCAAGATATTCAAGATCTCTGCACAAAAAACCTATTAATCCCTTGTAGATGTTAACTAGGCACTCCATATCACAAGGACTAGTATCTCCTACTACTCCTGTTCTAGCAGGAGGCCCATTTAACTTCCACTTCCAACAAGCATTTCCATTTACTAACTTCTCATTTTGTGTTCTATATGAAATAAACATCAGAGTTCACAAAAGGACAAGGCAGAGAGCTTATGTTCTGTGTGTAGGCAGGAGCACTGGCCAAGGTCTGGGTGCAGGTCTGTGTGACAGTAGGAAGGGCTCTGCCCATTATAACATTCAGAAGACAGTAATTCCAAGGAAATAGTGTAGAATGAGACATGCAGCTTTTATCAATCCTTATCCTGGTGTTTTCAAAACAATAAATTTACTCGCCATTGTGAACCTCCCAGTCCAGCTCCCTGGGAACACTAATACCTCACTGTCTATGAGGGACACTCTCCTCTTGTATGAGATCCTCAGTGTAGCTCCAATCTGCAGGAACATGAAGCCTATGGACAACTGGTGGCTGGGAGGGCAACCAGTCAGTTTTAACAACGGAAAGTCTGCTCATATTTATGCATGACCACTCAAGTGAACTGCATGACTGCTTTTGTTGATCTGCTCTCAGTGATCTGTTCTTTCAGTAGGAACACCAGGAGGAAGCCATGCTGAGACTGGGCAAAGCAAAAGAAACAACACCCTGTGGACATAGTGAATGGGACAGAAAATTCCCCTGCAAAATCTTTATTTGCAGTGATGCTCTACATTGACTTTTCTAGCAGCTTTTTTGGACCCCTTCACACATCAAAACCCAAGCATCACCACAGTGGTGGATTTTGACTAAATCTACTTTAGAAATTGATTAGACCATTGATTGTTTTCATAGCTTAGAGACAAAGTGACCTTTCCAACCCACAAAAAACAAAGTAAACTTGTAAACAGAACCTTCTTTTTAAAGGAAGTGTTTTGCTCTCTCAGAAAGGAAGTGCTGTAACTTTTTCTGATTGCAGCTCTCAAAAGATCAAGTCTCCTTCCCACAATTTAGATTTCACCTTTCTGTTCTAAACAAGCAAAGGTACCAGACTTTTCAGAGCACATACAAACACAAGGCACAGAACTTCCTATAGGTCACTGAGCCCTAAAATAGATCAGCACCAGTTTGTAGACTAACAGTTCTATTTCAGTTAAGGGAAGCAGGGTCACAGAGGACAGTTCCCAGTGGAGCTAATAGTTTCATAAGCACAAAAAGTTTAAGGCTTTCTCTGTACAGAAAAGAGATGTATTCTTCATTACAGAGTTGAATAATGGGGATGCTCCATGTGTTTATATTGGTTGAAACCATTTCCCTCATGAATCACTGCATGCATATGATTTCTGCCTGCTTAAAATAAACACATTGCATTCTGGGCAAAGTTTCATTGTTAGGAAGTACCAGAAGGCACAAGGTCCTACATGGTACACTTGCAGATGCAGATTAGAATGCTAGAGCCGAACAGCCATGTGTCATTTGCGTTTTGATGATCCAACAGGCTCTGGCAGCCTGCAGAGAACATAGAGCCTGCAATTGCCACTGTAACAACCATTAGGATTACACTGTCCTGGCAGCACTGGGATGAAGGTAAAGAGAAGCACAGCCCAATGGCTTTCAAGTATTTGGAGTTGGTCTCTTCTTACTGGTGACAGGACAAGGGGAAATGGTCTCAAGTTGTGCCAGGGCAAGCTTAGGTTGGATATCAGGAAAAATGTCTTTACAGAAAGTGTTGATAAGCACTGGAACAGGCTCCCCAGGGAAGTGGTTGAGTCACCATCCCTGAATGCATTTAAAAATCATTTGGATGTGGTACTCAGGGACATGGTTTAGCAGCGGGTTGTTAAGAGTTAGGGTGGTAGGGTTAGGTTGAAGTTGGACTTGAAGTTGGTCTTTTCCAACCTGAGCAATTCTGTGATTCGGGACGTGATACAGGCAAAGGCAAAGGATGAAACGTCAGAAGAGCAAGTGCAGGTCATTCTCCTCTAACAGCTTTGCACAGCAGCATCCTGGGACTTGCATGCTGCTGCTAACCACCTGTGCCAGACAGACTCAAACCTTCAATCAGCAGTAGAACATCAAACTGCAAAACTATTTAACCAAGAATGTTCATGTTTCTTGTATGCTGGATGGCCTTCTGCTCATGCAGCCCTGAGCTGCTCACAGCAGAACACCCATCACTGTCATCATCTGGAAGGTAAACACTATTTAGATGTTACTTGTCTGTAACTAATTAATTTGGCATTCAGAGATGCACTGCGAGAGCTGCTGCTGTAGCAGGTCTGTGATGGTGGGATGCTGTACATGTATCTGAGTGGTTGGCTCCAAAATAACATGAGTCTGCATTATGGCCACCAGCTTGCCTACTCTTTCTTCTCTTTCCAATCTTTATTCATGGACTTCAGAGACAGCACTCCACAGCTTTGTGAGGCCTAGTTAAGCATTACTGAACAGTGGCCAGTAGCACTACCATCATTGGGAATATCGGTATCATTAAGGAAAGCTTCATGATGTCACCACCATGTATGTACAAGCATTAGTATTGCAATGAAACAGAACATTTATTTGCAAAACTGTTGACAGCGAGCAGGCCTTCTGTGTTTTGTGGACAGAAAATGCATTTACAGGGTTCACGTATTCAGGACACAGTCCTGCTATTACAGGAACAATTTAAAAACACAAGCAGCAATAAAATGTGATTGTCAGAACTCCCTCAGAAGCCTTCAGATTTGTGGCACTCTGCTGAGCTTCTTTCTGAGGCTACTGACACAGGCTTTCACTTCCCCTGCAGTGTTGAGAAGGAAGGGGCCATGGTGACTTGGGCACTATAAGGACAGAGACTTGACTGTCCAAAGCCCAGAAAAAACAAAACAGACTAAATGGCTCTTTCATCTCTTCCTGTGCAGCTGCTCATATGGCCACACTACCAGCACACACAGCCCCTGCACCCCATCTCCACTGCTGTGGAGAGTGACCCTGCAGGTAGCTGCCCTCTCAACGGTGCAGAAAATGAGAACAGCATTTGCAGGGCAGCTGCTCTCCCTCACCACACCTTTTTCTCTAGCTTTGCATCATCTCAGCAGTACTGGGCACAGAGCACAACAGACACCCCAGCACCACGACTGCAACTGCCTGTTACTGTGGCCAAGGAGCTCGGTGTACTGAGTCACTCCGGGCTGGCAGTGCCTCAGGGACTGCTCTGCCGCCTCACCAATTCAAATGTTGCCTCTGCTGCCAAGGTGACAGGCTGGCAGCAGCCACCCAGGGCCATTTCTGGAATTGCACATACACCTCTGTAGACTGTCGCACACCAGAAGAAATTTTGTTTACAAATCCCCAGATAAGAAAGAAAGAAAGAAAGNAGTCCTGCAGGAGGAGAGCTGGGCATGGGAGCCACACCTCTTCATCGCAGCCATGAGAAAGCGGCACTGACACGAAGGCAAAAAGCCTTTCCAATCCTTGCCTTAAATCTCTCTTAACAGTTGCAAGTTGACATAAAATGCAATCCAAAAATATGTCTCAGCTGAGGTAAGGATCAGAATGCAAATTCACAAGTGCCTCAGTCTCCCCTAGGTCCTTCAACGTTTCTGTAGCCTTGTTTCAGTAATTCCTCCCCAAATGCTAAACTTGCTCGGAAGAGTTGGCAAATAAACAGAGCCCCCAGTTGCTGTGTCTCTGTTTCCCACAGTGGTGCACATGGCTCCCCTGCAATTAATTCAGCTGCACGCTCATTTTACCATTCTCTTGGGCAGAGTCATTCAAAAATGGACTGCAATCCATATTCAAGAAGTTGAGCAGTAAGCAATTAGACATCAAAACATTGATGGCAGTGGGATTCAAATCTCCGTGAACTGCTTTTGTGCTACAGCACGCACATTTTTTGGCTACACAGAAGATAGGAGACAGCACAGGACAGGTGAAAAGAACTCATGACTCTAGTGTATGGAAGACAGCAGGCAGGTAAGCTCCTGAATCGCTGCAGAAATGCTCTCACACATGATACTTTGCTGTTAGGTAGTTCACTAACAAAAAAAAAAAATGCTCTCTCCAGCATTTTAAGGCTAGTCCAATGGGGAAAAAAAAAAAATAAAAAATCTTGGGATCAAAGCTGAAAGTGCTAAACAGCAGTTTGCTTCAGGGGCATTAACTTCAAGATGTCCAAAACCCTATACCAACTTCAGTGATAACTTTTTTTTTTTTTTTTTCTGGCAAAAATCTGTTCTGGCAGGTACAGGAGCATCTCTGAAGTCCTTCTTCCTGTGCTTTAAATTCTTGCTGTCCAAGGGACTTCCAGCTGAGCACAGAGCACTTGTAGGGCACTGTCAGGGGCATATTTGCAAGCATTTGTTTGGCCAGCTGTTCAGAGGGTGGCAATTCTTCATGGAGATTGGAGAGACCAGTAACTCCCCCCAGTCTCACAGGGGACAGTCACTGGTAAGCAGCAGAGGGACTGCAAGAGTTCACATTCTCCAGAAGTCAGGACCAGAGAGTGGAGACAGGCTGTGCTCCCGTTCTCATGGTACCACACACAAATAATACAGAGGTCACCTAAGCACAGAGGTCACCTAAGCAAAAAGTGAAATGGTGATATTGGAGAGGTAAAGGATAAAAAATAATTTTGAAATTAACAGACATGGGCAGAATCTTAAGCTGAAAACGCTACTAATTGGTAATTTTCAGAATTATTATAATAGGGCAAGATGTCCAATATACCCATTCTATTTATAGAGTGACATGCAATTTAGTCAGAAAACTATACTCAAACATTTGTCTATGCTGATGAAACTAATCAGCTTCCCTCACTTGCACAGTCCCAGGCACAACTACTCTCCTGCCACAGCAGAGCTGCAGGCAACGGGACAATGAAAGAAAGATTGCATTCTCCTCCTGGTAACTCCAGCAGCAGCATCATTGCAGCTCAGCCAACAGGCAACACTACATCACACTGACATAAGCTGACACTTTTTTTCACTGAAACTCAGAAGCACCATAGGCAGCACAGCCTTTAAATTTAGAATTAAGGAAAAGTGCAAAAGAGAATGAGAATGGTGATTACTTGAAATTCTCTGCACTTGCAGACACAAAGCTTGTTAGCAACAGCAAAACCCATTTATCTAATACTTTAGAGCTTATATCCCAATGGCTCACCACAGACTGTAGGTGGTTATCTGGAACAAGCAGTCAAACAATTCCTAACTCCAGCCTCCAGTACAGAACCAGCCTAGCTAAACCACCACCAGGAACACAGATCAATCCACCTACAGGCCCTGTGACATACGGACAGAAGGCTTTCCACACGAGATAAAACAGGAACAGATCCAACTAGCAAGATAAAGCTACAATGTTAAGTTTCTTCAAGAAGGGAAGCCAATTATCATTCCCTAAAAGGGAGTAGCTATGATGTTGCAGGAATTTTGAGAGCAGCAGCACTGGAGCAGAGCAGAGGCTGTGGAAACGCAACCCACCAGCTCCATGCTGTTACATAAACTTCAAAGCCAAAGCAACGTGAAATCTCACAAATTTGCCAGGCACAGGAGAAATGTTTCTCACAGTACTTGCAGCGTTTATACTGCAAGTAAATAACCAAGTTCACACGTGATTAAAGTCTGTCACCTGGGAATTTCATAGGATCCACCTGAAGATTCATTCACCTTACATTTTGATCAACATCTGAAGTCTTCCTATCAGATCATACTAGCATAAATTATTTTCTACTTCATTTCCCCCCTTTTCTTTCTTGGGGGTGGCAGGCAGAATTTGAAAGTAAAACTCCAACATTGAATTCAAGATATTAGAAATCATTTAAAAATTTATTCAGTGGGGAAAAAAAAAATCCATCTAAACTGACACTGTTTGTTCCTTCTCCCCCATCCATCCCCTCTACCCTGCATCAGGATGCATCACTTCTACTTCACAAAAAGGAGACCTAAATTGCTTCCTGTAACCTCAAAATAGCTCAGATGTCTTAGTTACTACTTGGCTAAAAAAAAAAAAAAATTAGCAATGAAAACAAGTCCACCTCATTTATTACTTAAGCAGCTGGGGAGAAAAAGAGCCTTAGAGAGATCACACCAAAGCACCGTGGTTCTTCCATTAGTCAAGGCTGCGTGTTGGTACAGGTCGAAACATCCTGCTTCATGCTTTCACACCTCTGCAGCTTAGCAAGTCTGAGCTCCAGCGACTACAACCCAGGCCTGTTTATGAAGCAGGGGCGCTTCTCAGTTATCACTATAGCAAACCACAGCATGAAGGCTGATCCTATATGGTTCTCGAGAGCTACACAGTTAGCAAAACTCGCTCCAAGCGTTTTTTAAGAGTCCCTAGACTCAGTGCGCTGTGGGGGAAGGTCTTTTGGCTCTTACCACAGTGCTGGAGTGAAGCCTGCACAACACACGAGATTACTGTTTCCCAGTGGAATTAAGCATCTACTCTGCCTCCTGGAACAACGGTGTCATGTCACGAGACTGCGCACACGCTCTTAACATCCCAGACACTTGTCCCTGAAAAAAGTCTGCAAGAATTTCCTAAGAATTGTCTTCTGGCACCGAGATCCAAACCAGACAATGCTCAGATAATCAATATGAATCTTCTCTAAACACATCATCACCAGCATCAGGTCATCAAAGACACCTCCAATAATAGGACAAAGAAAATGATACCAGCACAATGAAAGCCCAGCTGGCACATTCCCATAAAGGCAAGAGCAGCCCTCCTGTGGTTTTGATGAACAGCAGAGGATGAATCCTTTCAGATACAGTAATCCTGCAGTCAGATACTCAGGAGAACCACAAATAAACGCACATCAAATCCAGGGCTTTAACAGATTATGGGGGATGCAAAGAGTCAGTAGAATGCACTAGCTTTCCAGCTCTCAGAGCACAAAAACATTTCACTGAAGATCCAGGTGAGCAAAAAGGGCACCAGTCCAACCCCTGCTTCCTGTAACTAGCTTGTGTCTAGAGGGCTGATTCTTACAAGAAAGCAGGCAGGCTCATGCCTCCCCTGACTGCTACCACCCTGCACAGCCTGCAAATTGGGATGAATCAAAGTCCTACCATCCTCCTCCAGGATGCCCTTATGCAAGGGTGGGAGGGTTCAGCTCAGAATTTGGCTACGACAACCAATTTGAAGTTTCAGGGGAAAAAGCCCAACAGCTACAAAAAAAAGAGAGGCTGCTAGAGAGAAGGATAAAGTGAACTTGCTGGTGAGCTTGCTCTGAGAGGCAGCAGGAAGGACAGAGAGGAAGATGACAGAAGAGAAATAACCTGAATCTGTCACTCAGAGATAGAGCTTTTACAACAAAAAAAACCCAAGCTTTTGTAGGAAGTGGCTGCTCCATCTTCTTCCTCATGCGGTGTTCTCCCTCCCCAGGTAACACTAAAGCATAAAGCATGTCTTCTACTGAAGAAGATGCCATGCCTGTCTCTACCAACAATAGTGGCTAAGTGAACCACTCCAGAAAGCAACCAGCAACAGTAGAAGACAGCAAGCACAGCTGCTTTTGTTTTCCCATTGTACAGCACTGAGTAGCACACATCCCACACACAGACAACCTGGGTGGGTGCATCTTCCTCCAGAGCACACCCAACATACAACTGGCACTGCTTATTTGGCAGGCAGTCTCTCTCCAGGCACATGGGGCCACCTTCAGCAGCAACAGATACTTTCCAGACTTGTTCAGTCCTTGCAGGCTCTGCTGGCACTGCCAGGAAAGCCTGAGTGTGCCAGCAGCAGCAACACTCACAGAAAAAAAAAAAAGCCTGCTTTCCACAAAGACTGGCACTGAAGCAAAGGGAATGGCTCTGTGCACTCCTTACAACCCTCTGTCAGCTATTCCCTCTGCCCTTATATGGGAACATCCCGTGGCCCCGCTGGGAATAGGATGCTGTTGGTGTACATGAAAGGTAAGGTAATACCTGAGCCATCAGGATGTGAGGACAGAATGTGTCTTTTCAGAAAGGCAAGCAGAGTCTACAGGAGCCCGAACTCTTTACAACATTTATGTGGGAGAATGGAAAGATTAGAGTGTCAACTGCTGACAGTCTGTGCCCACCTTTCTCAGGAGATTTATGCTGGTAATTTTAATCTTATTAAATATTGTTAATCGTATTACTAACCTAACTCTTTTCACATGTTGGAAGAAATTTAAAGAGAAAATTCCATATATGACCGTGCTATGTTAAATGCTTTCTGCCCAAATCTCAATCCAGGGCAAGTCCCTGCCTTGCAGATTCCAGTTCTGCTACAAACAGATGTGGATGAGCACGGACAGTGCACTCAGCACCAGATTACTGACGAGCCACCTTCCCTGAGAGAGCCTCCTCTGTCATAACCCTCTTGCTTTCCTCTCCTCGGATTTTGCTAGGCATTCCTGGCCTCTCAAAGTGACCCTATTAAAACCTATGCAATCCCAGACCAGGTTTGTAACAATCCAGGGGAAACACCAATTTCCCCATTAGAATGCACAACCACATAGCACAATGTGTCAGTGCATCAGCTACCTCCTGGATCAGGGCAAGAGCCTCCATCACTGGCTTAGCTCCCAACGTCACAGGGACGCGTTGTTAATGTAACGCTCATCGATTTCTGCATTCTTTATGCAAGGCACAACATAGGACTCCTGCAATCCCCATTCAGAAAGTGAGGCCAGAAATGAGCAGACCACATTCAGCACTCCACCTTACACAGAGTAAGGCACTTGTTTAGTAAAATACTGACCCCACTGTTTTACAACACTAAGGATAGTAGCCCCTTCCTTTGTATCTACCGCAGCAGTCCAGGTATTCTCTCAGGACTACTCCTGCTCCAGACTGCTGCCCTGAGATAAAGCAGCAGTCGTAGAAAGTTTAGATTTGAGAAAAGAAAGGTCTCAAATTGCACCGATGTAACAGAAAACACACCTGCTTAGGGGGCCCAAACACTTGCTGCAAACTGTTCAAAAGGAATGTGTTCAAGGTGGAAAATGAGATCTCCAGAACAATAGGATTTAACCGCTCAGTTTCAGTACAGACAGTAAAATCAGCACTGAGGGGCGAGAAAAGTGAACACATGGCCTTCCAGAAGTTAAAAGATATTATATTCATAAAAAAGCCACCTTCTAACATTTTTTTTTTACTGTTGTTGGAAAAAAGTGGTGAACAGATTGAAGGCAGACAAGTCAGACTCCCCCAAATTACTAATTTGACTGTGTTTGTAAATTAGGAAAACAGATTTAATTAGTAAGCAACTTTGCGTTCTGTAGAAAGCTGTTATCGCTGCCTTTGAGGTTGAAGTTTCAGGAACACGATGACACTGACTTGCAATGCTACTTTTTTAAACACTGCCTGGCTCCAGCTTTTATTTCCAGCAGCACCATTCACTACCAGCCCTCTAATCCCTGGTGCACGGCTACTCCCTGAAGACACTGAAGTCACTTATTAATGAGCAAAAAGATGGACAAATAATCTTGAGCTCCTTAAATAATGCGGCTCCTGAGTAACTTCTGACTCGTCCCTGCATTAGGAAGTTCTCAGCATCCTTAGAAAACAGCATCCACGTGAAATCGGCGGCACAGCCACACCGGTGCAATCCCAAGCGCGGGGTAGTAACCGGGGAGCCCTTCCCTCCTGCACGACCGGAGGCTGCAAGGGTTGTCCGGCGCTCGCCCCGCCACCAGCCCGGT
>VWZY01000166.1:97001-109416 GCA_013399075.1 Chloroceryle aenea
GGTCCTCGTCAGCGCCCCGGCCCCGCGCTCCGTGTGGCCGGTGCCGGGTCCGGGCCTGGCTCCCCCAGCTCAAAAGGACTTCAGCTCGAGCGGCTGACAGGCAAGGAGCCTCCGCCTGGAAGGAGGCGCCTCAGAGCCGTTGCCGGGCGAGGCCTGGTCAGGTTGTGGCAGAGGGTCTGGATGGTACCGGCAGACAAAGTGGTGTCTGCCCGCCGAGCAAAGCACGCTTCCAGAGGTGTTTGCAGCCTCTGTGCTGAGCTGGACTGAAAGGTGTATATTCGGGAAGAAATCACATTTCTCTGTATCTTCCAGCAACGTAACTCCGGCGTTAGGTTGGACAAGCCTTTGTGCTTGGCTGTCTTCGGCCAAGAGGTATGAGTGGGAGGGAATCTACAGTGACATGGCACACAGGGTGCACAGAGAACAAAATCTGATAGCACACATCAGTTTCTACCTCGTAGGAATCATCAGCCAGGATGCAGTGAGAGTCAAGAATGTGACAAAAACATAATTATCTGTAGTTCCAACCCAGTGAAGCACACACCATTCTGGCTGAAAGGTGGAGACAAAAGTGTTGTAAAGCAAAGTGCCTGAAGTGATACCTGTAATATAAGCTAACTAGTGGGTCTGTGATTTTTATTCTGTTGAAGCTGGAAGTTCCAGCCAAGAGAAGAGCAGAGGCGTTTCTTGCCCTGAGAACTGATTGCATAAAATCCCCTCTGAATTAGGAGTAAGTTCTATCAGTAACCTCTCTACAGGCGGACAGAATTAATGCTCCCATTTTTCTCACTTACACTCTAACTTCTGTGTTCCTCAGATGTGATGGACTCTGTTGTGTCACTGATCAACAAACGTGCAGTTAGTCTAACAACTGACTTGCTCTCCGTGCAGTGACCGATGCTATGTACTGAATGCAATTACACAGCCCAGTGGCCATTTGCCTGCTGAGCTGACTGCCAGATGTTTGGAAATCCCAGACAAAAGATGAAGTTCTGCCTCTACCTCCCAGACACAAATTCTGTGGGGAAAAAGAGGACATATCTGAGGATGTCCAGAAGTGATACAGGAGCTGCAGACTCTGAGGAAGAGGAAACAGGCCCTGGCCTGTTTTGTGCCAGGTATAGAGTTTATTGTATGCCCGGGGTACCCATCACTTTTCCTTTTTGGCTAGATGAAGCTACAGCTCTCCACTCAAGGCACAAAGCTGCTCTGAAAGTCTCAATCAGGCTTCCCTCCCACATGCATTTCTGACATTTCAGAGGAACATAGTTGGTGTCAGTCCCAGCTCCAGAAGTTTCATTAAACATCTACTCTCTTTGTTACAATCCATCAGCCTCTCACGCTCCCACCCACTGCCCAAAAAAGTGACAATTTTCTGAAGTGAAAATTTAGAGATGCTCAACAGTCGCCAGGATCTGGCAGCATGATCACAGTCCCCCAGAGGAAGGATTATTTTGGAGGCAGCTGCAGGCTGCCTCCCTGGACCTTTGCTCCTTAGCACTTCATTATGCTGAGGAGTCCTTGGGGCCCACTGTATGCAGAGCCCATGAGGACTCTCGTGAAGAGATAGATGATACCTTCCTTACTCCTCTCCCCATGCAGATGAAACCATCCTATCACCCTCTACCCACTGAATTGCTCTTCAGTTTAGAGCTCAACTGAACAGAATATGGTCATCTCACTAATCACAGATGTGTTAACCGCACTCAAATTCCTTCCACCAAAATCCAGTTTTGGTGACTAAGAACATAAAAATCCTCTCAGTTTTTCTTTGCTCCAACCCATTCCTGACTCAAAACACTAATCCCCTTTGTGCTTTTCTTCCAGAGCCAGTCCCAACCTGCAGCCCCTTCCGTCTGGTAAAAATATTTGCAACCTTCACTTAAAAAGCACCAATGAGAACACACTGGGAAAGAGCAACTTTCCCTTCTGTCCCCTAGCAGGGCTGGTGTGGGGAGCTGGCTGCAGGGTCTGTCTCAGGAGCAGGGCAGGAAGAGCTCTGTGCACTTTAAGAATGTTACAGTGCTCCCCTCCTACCACTCTTACTGTACTTACAGCTCTACGGAGTGACAAGAATATTATAAAACCACCATGTGATTACATGTTCCCTCTTCAGGGAGGAGCTTTGATTGGTTTGCACAAGAAACTTCTGCAGTTCTTAAAAATAAACTAGAGAGAAAGCTAGTTCTCAAACATTACACAGCTGAACACAGTGTCACACTAAGAACAAACATATTGAGGAAGGATTTTAATCATTTTTTTATTTCCATTTTTTCAGAAGCTTTTTTTTTTTTTAAATATATTTAAACCCACAAACTATCCTCCTCTGTAAAGGCCCTTGTTCATGTCTGGTTCGAAGCAGGTTAGCTAAGTTCCTTACGTAACTATTATGATAATCACAAGGCTAACAGCTGCTTATGATCCTTTTGATTTTCTTCTTACTCTTCCTCCCCTCCAAGCAGGGGATGAGACAGGTTAGGAAAGTCACAAGGGATATCCAAATACTGTCTATAGCTCCTGGAAATACACTGCATTTAGAGCAGTATTTCAGGGACCAACTGAAGGTTGATTACATCTACTCTACTTTAAATCTGTCTCTGTTCCTTTCAAGTTTTTAGTTTGTCAGAACATTTAGACAGAGCATTAAGGTCTTCATTAGCCTCCTTTGGGCACCTACCATTTTGCTAGCAGCAGTCTGTTCATGCTTAAGGATCTGCTTTTGAACATGCCCCACAGATTGTGTGACCTGAGCAGTGCCCAGGACCCCATGACCTGCAAGAGAAGTGTGAGAGACTCTCCAAGCATACATCTATTTGCACAGGTTTGCTTTTCTCTATGTGGACCACAGCAAAACAAGCTTGGGACAATCACACATGGAGTGTCCAGTGTCACCACAAACAAGTTTTTCAGTATCACAGGTGAGGGCTCAGCTACACAGACTGTCCCAGTCACCTCCATGAAGAGCAAGAATTAGTTAAGTAGTTGATGATGTAAATTACATGCACTGAACTAATACAGGTGGGTGAGTGGTCAGCTCACTAAAGCAACACAGGTGATGTGTTGGGGATTTTTAGAACAGCTCTTGAAGCACAGAGAAGGTCCTGAGAGAGTACAATATGCCAGTATTTAAATAGAATAATCTTGCTTCGGGTGAACTCACAGAAAAGCCAGTGCAGACTGCAGCCATTTAAAGGCTTACAGCAGAAGTGTGCAAAATTCTATCAAATACAGCCTTTAAAAACCTCCTTGCATAGTATTTCAAAATTGTTTGAGAAGTCACCTTACAAATTTGATTCTGAAAAATAATTACCAAGGTGATACTTTCAGCGTCACACTTGATGACCTCCCTCTCTCCTGGTGCCTAACACTACACAGCCCACTGTAAACTTTTCTCAGCATGCTTTCTCATTCTGCTATAACTTGCTCTGCAGGGTAACTTGCACTGAATTGCACTCTCACACTTAATTTTTAAAATTTTTTTTAAAAAAGCAGAATAGAAAAGTTTGAAAACTCTTGACTAAATCCAGGATAGGCTCTGTCTATATCTGTATCAGATGTAGTGATATTAATCTAAAGGAGTATTAAAAACTTCCCATGACGGAAGCTCCAAAACCTTGCCACAACCATAATTACATGAATTTTAATTCTCTTTAAAAATAAAAATTGTGGCACAGCTGTTTTTTGCTATATTTAAGCATACATCTTCTTAGACCATCCGCCAAGTGCCAGGAACCAGAAATCACACTTTTCTATGTTTTACAAGGAAAGTCACAAATATAACTTGCTAGCAAAAATCTGGCAATGAAATACATTTCTAAATATATTATGGTCAAACACAGTATTGTCTCTCTTTTCCTGGCTCTCAAACCTCACTCCTACTGAAAATCTCAATCCTGTTTCTGGAATAAACAGGACATCTCTACCACTCCTAAACTGCATAGAGAGGGAAGTATGTGTTTTTAGAAGGTACTCTGTGAAAAAAACCTGTCTTTTGCAAACAGATACTTACAATTAAATCAACAGGAGCACCTGCAACTTCCAACCAGGGTCTTAGTGTGTTGGAACATTCAAATCATGTGTTAATAAGTAAATACATAAGTCCTGGTTGTTACACGACATGTAATTGCTTTTGTCCCGTACTCATATCTTTTGCTATCACTTCCATGAGTGGAAGGAATGACAATTTTTCTCTTCAGAATGCACCTACTGTTAGAAGCCTGCAGTGACCTCATTAGAAGTTATTTCCATAGCCACTGGGCTGTTTGCTTTTGAGTTACTAGTGGTTTCTCAAGGAGCAGCAAGAACTCAAAATAGCTTAGCATGGGCCAAACTCAGGCCACTGCCACCTATTTTTCTATAGTTAATGTCTATCAAAGGGCTTCCAGTTGCTCTTACTAGGTTCCCTCTTTAACTTATCTTCTGTGTCTTGATTGACAGTGTAATTAACTAGGATCTGCACTTTCTCTGACCTATACACAACACATAGGCCAGTCCCTGGCCTCATTAGACTTACACAAACTACTGCAACCACCACCTCTCTGGCCAACAAGTGTTTGGGACACAGGGCTAGAAGAGCCATCTTGCCCAGAGAGAACTTTGCTTGCAGAAAGAGCAAGAATTTAAGTCTCGAAAGGCCTTAAGCAAGCAGAACCTTCTTGTTGAGGAAAGTTTTATCTGAGACACCTCATTCCAAAAGTGAAACTCAGCTATTATAAACTTGGTTAATAATCCATGGGTATGCAACAGAACACTATTTTTTTCTTTCTTCTTCTTTCTATTTAACTAAAACAGCCCAGAAGAGCACAGGCGATGAACTATTCATTTAGCCATGACTGCATCAGCAGGAAATAGAGAGATGTCACTGTGCATTATGTAAATCACTGTCAGGACTGCCAATGTACCTGAACTAATGTGAGTGCTCCCATAAATCTCCTCTGGACAGCTGTGCTGGGTTTGTTCAAACTTGTGTATTTACTGCCTGTGTTACCATGACAAAGACTTAGTATAAGTGCTGAACCGATTACGTGTGTAGCCTGTGTTACAGTGTCTTCCTGGATATTGCCTTCAGCCAACTCAGGTACAGCTGCTACTGTTGCAGCCACACCTTCTGCCTTTGGGGTGCATATATATACAGTGCAGTACCGAACTACACGTTCAGAGCACTGCCACAATGGAGTGATGATTAATCCAGGATTGAGGGAATGTACAAATCCACCCTCCTAATGGTTATAAAGACACACTTAATTACATTTTTTCCCCTAATTGAAATTATTCTGCTGTCACTTCCCTTACAAAGATCTTAGCAAGGAGGAGCAGAAACAAGAGAACCACAGTAATCACCTTCAGCAGTGAGCTCTGCCAGCAGTACAATGCTGCACACAGAATCTGTTCCTGAATCTTCCATACTTCCTACAAAGGATGAGAGACAGTTATTTTCACCTTGACACATATCACACCTTCCAGCCTTTTTCAGATTTCAGGCTGTGTATTTCAATCACTTACCACAGATTTATTTGCTACTGTTCTTATTGACTGACTTTTTCTTCCTGTAACTCTAGGTGGTAATATTCAAACTCTCTCAGACCTTCTTTAACTGGGTAAAACCCAAATTTCTTTACCGCAATAAACAACCCTTGTTTTTGTATTCTCTTATTAATTGTATACAACTTTATCCTTGGATCTCTACTAATTTTTTAGATCACCAATTCAGTGAGCATTGCCTTAACTTTCAATTTTAGCTGCCTAACATGCAGCATTTAAAAACCAAGCCTATACATATAGTCCACACTTCTCAGAGATACTGAGTATCTAAAATTCACTTACATAACAAGAGGGCCTAACTTTATGCAATTAAACTGAAGGAAAAAATCAATCAAACAAAACCAGAACAAAATTCTCAGTGCCTAGTGCAGGCAAATTACAAATAGAGCCACTGTACCATCCCTTCCCCTTTAATTATAGCGCTCTGATTTTCATCAAGGTCCAGCAAAAAATATAACCTGCAAAGTATTTGTGAAATGAGAAAGTGACATATAATTTGAAAAATGGTATTGATCTGTATGTACTTCTTGATGCAGCTAAGTGTATGGGAATTTTTATCCCACTTCTCAAGTGATCAGATCAAACAGTTTCCCTGATAAATGCTTGTTAGTCACTTTACACTCTGAACACCCAATATATAAATCAGCAGTAGTCCTTCCCCAAACCACCTTTTGTATATTTCATCTCTCTTACAGGTAGTGAGTGAATCATCACACATCTTTCCTAATGCTGTTTATTTGGTCAAGTTATAATAGCTTTTGATGATACCAAATGAAGTTGGTCCCTCATAGAACGAATGTCCCTGTCCCAAAGATCTCTCAGTCTTAGTTGCTTATAATCAAAACCTCAAACTCTTTTAATATGGTTACTGGGCAGAAGGAACTAGAAAATGCTGATATAAAAAAACCAAACCTGCCATAGCAGACTGTATACTAAGCACAGCTTAGGTCATTCTGAAATGCTCACACGAAGGCATGAGGCGAGCTCGTCACTGCCTTGTCTGGGAAGCTTCCACCAAAGTGCTCACAGAGCAGGAGTTCTGTGTGGGATTTGTTTATCCACTACCAGCACAGGGAGAAAACTATTTTTTAATCACAGTGATAACAGTGAGGCAATCCATAGATACTGATATTTAGCTGTTTTTCCTCTATCAGCCATTCTAAAAGGAGCAGGTGGATCTTGCACTTTTTTTTCCCTAAAATACTATTTTGGAGTTGTTTGCAAAATACTATTCCTATTAATGTACCAGCTTAAAGCACCTGCTGTACAGCAGCACTTCAATTTCCACAAAGAACAGAATTGAAAAAAAAGAATTGAAAAAAAACAGAGAAAGTTCCAATGAGATAGATACTAGTAAGGCTAAGAAAGTGATTGCTTCATAGATGAACACTAAAATCACAAAATACCTAGGGAAGGCTGTAGAAAAAGGGTATTTGGCTTGTATCTGCAAAATAAACATCAGCATACTTCATACACTTCTGTATATGAGCCCTTTTTCCTTTTCCCTGCCTTTAAGTCTTTAAGGACATGGAGCTATCAGGAAGAAACAGCTGAAGCTCCAGAAATGCTTTTGGATACTTCATGATAAACTGTCCTAGGAAAAAGTTACTACATGTAACTTAAATGGATCTTAAATGGATCATCTGGATGTAAGGCCACAGTGTATCATGGTAATTTCAGTCCTCCTTATTTCCCTGGCTCTTTCTGTTTGTCGTATTGTAAGTTGCTGCACTGTATCTAGAATAAGAAAATTTAAAACACCCAAAAACTTCAGGGCAACTATTTCTACCCAGCTGGTAAAATGACTCCTGATGGAGTCATACACATGGACTAATGGCAAAACTACAAAGAAATGAGGAGCAAAATTATAAAGGATTACACATGAAGGACTTAGACAAGGGACAGATTAAAAGAATCATGTGAACAGAAAAAATCACAAATACAGCTCCAGACTGTAAGTCACTGATTGGCATGATATACAAGACTAGACAATAAGAGTGAAGCAGTGAATGAAATCAACAGATGGAACTGTGGAATCTCCTTTGGTTTAGAAGTTAAAAGTCACCACATATGACAAAGACAGTATGTTAATTTGTAGCCTGCAGCAGGAGATGGACCAAGTCTTTTGCAAGTTTTGCAAATACGGAGGAGAAAATATAATGAAAAATGCTAACACAAATTTATTTGGACTTGTACTCTAAGTACCTAGAGTGCAAGTTTGCTTTATTAATGTAGTAAATTGTGGCAATTAATTAGGGATCAGTTCCCTTTAAGTATAACATAGAGTACTGGCAAAGTAATAGCAAACATAGCACATGTCACTGCAGTGCTGTAAATAGAATTCCTCTTGATTTGCGTTTCCAGTCTCCGCTCAGTATCACACAATTCTAGTATCACATCTCTCATGGCAGAAGCCTGGCCCTTGCCCTCCACTGACGACCTTGGCATCACTCTTTCCGCAGCTCGAGACTGGACGGCGAGTTTAACACTCTGCACCTCAGAAATCATCTGCGCTATGCTTTCCTGCAGCCTGTTAAACTGCTGTTGTAAACTCCCTAGGCATGAACTGACTTGCTTAGTGTAGTTGAGCTGTTCATTTAAAGGAATTAAAAGAGAATCTATTTTTATGGAGTCATTCTTGTCTTCTCTAGTTAACAAAGTGCCACCTTTTATATCCTGTGATGTCCTTGTTTGCAGCACATTCTTCAGCTCAGCTATGATGTCACTGAGATCCTTCTGCTGTAGGGAATGGCTGGATGCCTGTTCCTTGATGGCTTCTTGCAAATTTATTGGGCCCTTCTGTGCTTCAAGCACCAGGACTTTCAATTCTTGCAGCCTTACTCGATTAACATAAGTGGAACCAAGAACACCTATAATGGCTCCCAGTACAGAACCAATAATAGACCAGTTCTTTGTTTTTTCAGCTCTTGTCCGCTCTTTCTCATGGCTTTCCCTTACAGCTGCAGAGAAGAGAGAGAATTTCTCTCTCTCAGATTCTTCTGCATTTAAATATGCAGCTCGGTACCTCTTCTCTTCCTGCAAGAAATACAGTGACTTGAAGGAGAAGGTGTAATATGAAGCTATAAAGCTATACAAAAAAAACCAAACCCAAAACCCCAGTGCAGATGACGGAATGAGAATTCAGTACATAGTACATCCATTATTTCTCTTTCAGAAATATTTCTTTTAATATGGGATTTTCTTTGTTAATCCTGCTTAAATCAATGAGTCAAAACTGAGAAATGGAAAAGGTCATCGGGAATTAGAACTGAAGATCCTCTACCCAAGCATCTGTCACACGCTGATGACATAAAAGGGAGGGGTATAAGTGCGCAAGGGCCTTCTCTCCCTGTAATATTCACTTCTTCAACCCTGCTTACTTCTCCAAACATTACTTTTACGACACTTCTTTCAGCTCTAAATCCCTTAAGTGGAAGCTGAAAATAGGACTGGAAAGGATGTCTCAGATAGTTTCATCTCATGGACACACATGTTTCTTATTCCTCTGCATTCTCTTTCTCAACCTGCTCACAGACAAATGTCTTCCCTTTCTCCCTGCATCTTCCAGAATTATTCTTGTTCTTCCAAGTGTGCATTTCTTTTGTAAGATAGCGCCAGTACTTTACAGATAGTATAAGGACTTGTGTGTTCCCTTTCTTTGTGGTTATGCAGAGCTCTATTATTCTTTTAAGTCTCATCCACACAGACTTGATCCTTTATTTAGGCAACTATGGTTCTCTACTTGTTTCCTGATGTTCCACCCACTGATCCAGCTCAGTTTAGGACTGGGCATGGGTACCCACTCCTTGTCTGAGCTCTGCCATAGGTGTACTTGCTTCCAGGCATGTTTCCTTCTGATTCTGACATTCTGTCTGGATTTCCCAGATAGACTTTGGCTGCTACCTTGTTTTTATCTCTGATCCTGTCACCAGCGCTGCCTGGCTCATCCAGCTGAGGTGCTGTAGGCCTGTGTCCTGTGGTGAGGATATTGCCCCAGCCTGCACTGTGGTCAATCTCATCTTCTTGCTTGCCCTCCCTCCTGGAGCAGCCTTGCTCTTGCTTAGAAGGCAGCTAGAGAATTTGCATGGGTTAACAACCACAATGGAGCTTCTCTCATCACACAGACAGTTAATTCATTGAATCCCATTTTTTTGTTGGCTACTCATGTACAGGTCACTACCACAGCAATTAATTTTATAGGCTCACTATTATCAGCTTTCTTTTCCAAATTTACTACCTATTTTGGCATTAACATATACAATTTGCATAGCAGATCAAACCATCAATAATAATAAACTAACACAAGTCACAAAAAATTATCTCACAACACTGTACTTTAGAACTGAAACACATCTACATCAGCAATCACTAGTGACAGAAGCACAGAAATGTCATCATATTTACCAGTGCTCAAATACCCACAAATTACCTGCAGCAACCTGTGTTCCAGAGTGGCCAGTTCTAAATACTGGGTGTCATCCCGAGAGATCCTGTCTAAGCGGTCCCGAATTTCTTTCAGTTTAATCTGTTGGGCTTCTACATTTTCACGAGCCTCTCGTACTATCCCTCGAGCTACCATAAAGACATTTTCAGCCTGAGAAGAAAAAGTGTTTATTTTAGAGACTTATTACCACAGAAATCTAAATTGCTAATATGAATTGGAGGAGAGAAGAAACAAAACCCAGACCACCCTCCATTCCAGTCTAAGGGAAAAGCTATATTTACTAATGTGCATAGGGGAAAACATATTCATAGTGTCTGTACAGAGCAGAAGAAAAAAAGACATGATTCAACTTGGAAGTACTCTTTTGTCTCACAGCCAGTTTATACGTCTTAAAGCTTAACTCATAACTTTTAACTTCCACATTATCTCCATGTTTACCTCTGTCACTTTTCCCTGGGCCTCTCGAACTTCATTAATTCCCACAAACTCTTCGTATCTGTCCCACCAACTCTTGCACGTTGCAGACATTTTCTGAAGGGAGTTTTTTCCCATAACAGTCCCAGCTTCTGTCAGCCGATTAAGAAGACCCAAGGCCACTTCTATTGCAGATTTGGCTTCAGGCCTCTTAGGTTCTGAGGAGCTGTAAGTCCGCACTATGTGTACATTCATTTTTGGACTCCACTTTACCAATAAATGGTGATATTGCAGACCACAGGACACCGAGGACACACTTGATTTATACTTCATTGGCCCCATGTCTTGAATTTAATCACTAAGAGTGCTGCAAGGATGAGGAAGAAAAGTTATTGAAGCATGGCTGACTCACAACTCTGAAAATGACATGTGTACCAAGACCAATAAACTTCAAGAACGGCTAAACCACCACGAGTTTTACACCGTTACTTACCTACAGAACTTTCACAATTTTCAACAAAGGGCAGTTCTGCCACAGGTTCCTGTTTTTCTGCTGTTAGTAAATACTCCCACCATGCCTTTTGATAACTAATTCACTCACTGTGTGAATAGTGACCACGTGCAGATCCAGTACCAGCAGTAGTTTCAAAGTAACTTAGTGCTTCAGCATAGAAGTGAATGCCATATGAAATTTTGCCTTGTGCTTTAACAGTTGGGTTTGATGTGTCATGTCACAGGTACTAACAATTCTGCAAAATAACAGAAAAGGAAAAAAGACAGAGAAGGGGAAAAAAAAAATCTTGATAAGAAAAGAAGTGGGCTTTGATCATTCCCTTTGTCTTACACTCCACACATACACAAAGTGTTGAAGAATGAAGACAGAAACATAAAGGACAAAGAGGAAATACAGAAGTGGTGAACTGAACATAAGCACTCTCATGAGACTGCCTACAAAAGGAAAACATCAGGAAGAGCCACAAGATCAGAAAATATCAGATAGTGAACCCAGACCTAGGGCTTCATTTTAAAAATGAGTTCAAAATTTTTGCTTACTCTGCAGAAACAGACTGCTAGTTACAGTTCATTGTCTAACAATTTGTAAATAAGATCTTAATTTTCTACTGAGCACATTTCTCTAAAAAACTGTAAACAGGAAAACTTTCAAATAAGATGTTATATGAAATCTGACTATAAGTATATTAGGGTTTTATTAACATAACATAAAACTGGGGATTATTGAGAAAACTTGATAGCTGCTCCACAGTTTAAAATAAATATTTTGAAACGATTTTCCCTGTTAATTTTAGGTAGCTAATGACATATACATGCAAATACAGCCATCTCCACAGAAAAGGATTATTCTTACTGCAAGACATTTTTTTTTTATCAGTTTTTAAGGGGTTCTGATTCTGAATGCCACAGGTTCATTCCCTATTAAGTATTTCTAACAAACAGTAATAACACCAGGCATCATTGTGAAAAAGTTACCAGTTGGTTTATATGCAAAATACTATGTAGATCAAAGCCACAAGAACATGGAAATGAAGTAAATTCTCTCTCCCTCCAGCATCACTTCTTTGTCCTACAATTACAACACCTACTCTATGCTGCAGACCATCTATCAAAACCTCAGCTCAACTTTGTCCATGCCAGACTGCAGTATCTCTCTCTTTTAATTGCACTGTTACATGAAGAATTTTATCAAATATTCAGGCTACTGAGACAGTACAGCAGGAGAGAGAAAAAAAAAAGATTTCTATTAGAATTTCTGGAAACAGTCTGCAAAGGAAGCAATTGCAGTCTAAGCTAGTAGGATGTAAAACAGTCATGAAAGCTTCATCTGAGACACCATGCTTTGTCCCTCTCTTGCTTCCCCTTGTAAGAAAATGAGCTTCCTCTGCCTGCAGTCATTGCCACAAATACTCTTTCTAAAGGTTTACACCCCAGTTGCTATGCACGCCACAGATGAGTAAGACCAGCTTTCATGGGTCCTACCCGATTTTGCAGCGGTCTCTT
>VWZY01000166.1:109579-146667 GCA_013399075.1 Chloroceryle aenea
GCGGCCCCGGTTCTCCGTTGTTGTGGGGTTTTTAATTTTTCTTTTATCATGTTTTTTTGGGGGGGAGGTTGTGGTGGTGTTTGTTTTTTTTTTTCCCTGCTGAAATCCTGCTTGTGTTCACGGTAAAAGCAGCAATGCTGGGTAACGGAGGATCTGGTGCTATGGAGAGGCTGGGACATCCTTGCCGAAGCAGCAGCCTGTGATGGGAAGTCTAATAAATAAGCACTGTCACACAAGCTGAGGACAGGAGACAAAACCCAGAGATTATCAAGTAGTTTAAATACATCGGGGCCCAATGAATCAGATGCTAGAGATGCTTAAAACCCAAAAATATGACGTCCCTTTGAAAAAGGAAAAAATAGTCATGGTAATCACAGCTTCCTAAATAATCTGTATTGGTAGAGAAATGGTAGAAGTGATCAAGTGCTTACCAAAGATCTGTTTTATAATAACATAAATTGTCAGTATGGGTTTTAGTACAACTGTGGCACACTAAGGGAATTCTGTAGCAGGGCAGCGCCCTGTGTGCGAGGAGAAAACCTGTAGGTGCAGGGTTCTTGATGCTAGCTCGTGTCATCTTCTCAAATGCAGGCAGGAACAGGACCTCGAGAAGCGATGGAAGGCTGATGCAGCCCCCTGGAGTGCCGTGCTCTAAAAGCAGTTACCAAGAGTTCAGTGTCTGACTGCAAGGATGTATTGGGTGGAGTTTTGCAAGATTCTCTATTCAATCCGAGTCTAAGTAATACTTTGATTAGTGCCTTGGTTGGCTGTTTGACTGACTGACCAACAGTACAGCTTATTCTCTTTGTAGAAAACAGGACATTTGGAGAGGCCACAGGCTGTTGGAGGATGACATTAGAGGTCAAAGTAATCTTAACAAATTAGAGAAGGTTTGAAAAAATGAATTAATTTAATGAAGCATGAATGCAAAGTCCCTGTCTTTGGTAAGACTAATCAATTTACAAAATCCAAGGAGAATGATTGAACACCTGGTCCACCTGAAAGGATTTGAAATTCAGATCATACACTGATCGGGGAAAAGATAACCCAGTGGAAAACTGGGAGAGAGCAACAGAATGTTCTCTTCTGAGAGGGGTGGTTAGGGGAAGTACTAGGCTTAGATTGTGGCAAAGGAAGCTTTAACTTAAAGAAAAGGAAAGCTTTGCAGTTACAAAGTAACTGAGCTGTGCTGGACTGGTGAAGAATACAGAATCTCAGTTGCAAAGGCCCTCAGCTTAGTTACCTTAAAATTCCGAGTGCTAAGGAAAAAGACTGTGGTCCCTTTCAGACCCAATGTCTATGAAGAATATGGATGTAAGGGATGGAGGATGGGTGAGCTCTCGAGTTCTGGAGGTTGTTCAAGCTGGAGTGTGCAACAGTCAGCTGGCCTGTACAGTTTGCCAGCAGTCTCATTAGATTTCTTGGAACTAATACAAATGTCTTAAACCTGGCAAAAATAGTGACGTGTGTGGAAGGATTTTTTTGAAATTAATTCTTTTTTATGTAAAAGCAACCAAGTTTTGTTGTTATGACAGTGTTTGTGTGCTAGGCTCCCAGTATCACTGGTGGCATGTTAATGAATGACTTTAGCACAAACTTCTGTCATTCAAAGGGCAGAACGAGATCATGCCATAGCAAATGGTACTCATTTAATTTTGGAAAGATCAAACATACAAAGTGAAAGTTTAGTCACTGCATTCTGCTACAACAAAAAAACTGTCATTGTTCTGCAAGGCTTTGCATATTCAGTAGTACCCAGCCATCTGGCATCAGTTCAGTCAGGGTTTCATTGCTGTTAGAACATTACATTTGTTTCTCGTTGCTTGTCAGTTCTTTTTGAATTCCTTTGCGGAAGTAGATGTTAACAAACACTGTTGTTCTTTTCTTTAGACAGATCTGGCATTTAAACAAAAGCAGAAGGAGGAGCAAAAGAAACTTGAGGAGATGAAAGCAAAGGCCGCTGGAAAAGGACCCCTCAGTAAGTGAGGTGCCGTACTGATAGCAAAGATGGAGGGCTTGCTGGCTTCAAAGATGTAATGTTTTTGCTTTACAAACATAAAAGGAACGTACCTCTAGGTTATTTCAGATAAATCACCAAGCTGATGGCAAGTGCAGATGATAAGTAACAGAGAAATTTTTAAAATTTTTCTGTCCCTATGCAAGTTCATCCCCAAATTACTGATGCAGATTCTGGTTTAGTAGGTGTGACTGTGTCTAGCGTGTGAACCTGCTCCAGTGGGATGGTGCAGAGACATTTCTACATTTGCCAGACCTGAAAGTTTAACAAATCCAGTACTTCTTCACTTAGAGGATTAATTTCTTCAAGAGCAGTAGATTCCTGGCAGAAAAAAAGAAACCAGATGAAGTCACTGGAAGTTAGTGTGGCTTCAGCCCTTTTGCCTCAGTGACTGTGATGTATGCTATGTCCCAGAAGGTTTGCAGGATGCGTCTTGCTGGTGCATTGAGCCTTGTGTTTGTCTTAAATAGTGCAGGAGAAGCTTTACATGAGTCCGTGCGCTGGCTTGGTACTCCTTCAGCATTTGCAGGGATCATGTGAGAGTTGTTAAAGGGTGCACCCTGCCTGTTTGCTCTAGGTGATTTTGACTTACGGTCCATTAATGTGACTAATCACTTCTCCATTTTGTGAGAACCATTAAACTTTAAGCTTTGCTTCTTATCCTTTAGCAAGCTTTCAGTCTTGAACGGTGCCAGAAAGGCCCTTCCAGTAATCCGATAGCAAGTGAATTTCCCTACCAGCCATTGATATGGAATCTTGTCAGATGCTGTTTGAAAATACAAAGTTCCCCAAACTCACTTTATCCATACACTTCACGATAACCTTAGAGTTCCAGCAGGTCAGTGAGGAAGGATTTACCATTTACAGAAGTCCTGTTAATTTTCACAAGACTGAGTTCATCCATTTGCTTTGTTACAGATTCTGTTACCTTCTTGGAGATCAAGGTCAGACTCGCTGGTCTGTAGTTCCCCAGTTCTTTACAGAACCTTTCTGACCGGGAGCTATGCTGGAAGTCCAGGAGTCCTCTGACATAGTGGCTGTAATAATAAGTTTCAAACCTTAGCCAGCAGTTCTGCATTTTCACATTAGAGCTCGTCGTTGCTCTTGGAGCACTGGAATGCCATCCAGTTCTGCTGACGTGGGATATTTCTTGTTTATTTATCTCAAATTGATCTAGCTCCTCTGTTTCATCAGTGTACAAAAAATGTCCAAAGTGTGGGACACAGAATGTCTTTGGTGTTACAGACTGATGTAAAGCAATTCACTGAGACATTCTTCTCTGTCTTTGCCTTCCTAAATTCGTTCTATGTAGGGCCCTTCAGCTTATGCATTTCTTTGTGGTTCTTTCCTGCCATTATTACTGTGCCCTTTTCTAGACTGAATTTCAGTCATCTGGTCCTTGGGCAGACACTGTTATGGTGGGAGGGCTGGACTGTGCACAAGAGCCTTGGTGAGGAAACACTGTTAGAATCCTACTGCAGTGCAGCCTGTTGTTGATCATCAGCCCTTGCAGCCTATCTTGTAGTCTTGCTAGTCTTGTTTGTTTCCACAGGTCATACATGACACATGCTGTAAAAAAACCAGCATTTGCAAAGTAACGCCGCTCTTGTTGCTTAATACTGTTGTTGTTAATATTTTGTTTTCTTTCACCCTGCTTTAGTCTCTTCAGTAGCAGAGACTGCAGAGAGCAAATAATTTCAGGGAACTGGAATTCTTACCATTCCAGTATCTGCTTCTCTAGAGCTTTGATCCCAGCTGGGTGCTGTGGTTGCTGTAGGGATACTGATGCTTATATTCCCTTAGCCTTGAATTTGATTTGACCAGAGTGTACTCCTGGTGTATAAGAAATAAACAACGGAGGGTGTCAGTGGAGGAATGAAGGGGTTGCTGAAATACTTCTGTTACAGATGTGAGGCATATTTGGTTCCAGGAGAAACTTGGTTTCTAATGTTTAATCAGTTATACAAGTAAAGTATGTAAGATGACAAACCCAGAAGAGTAAGACAAGCAAAAGCAATACACCAGTACAGATCTGAGTTGTACAGGCATTCTGGAGTGGATTTGATTTTATGAGGAACTAAATACGTAGCTGAGCTCTGTAACAGTTGTCTAACCAGTTGTCTTGTTTCTTTTGGCAGCCAGTGGTGGAATAAAGAAGTCTGGCAAAAAGTAGTGTGATCAAACTGCAGAGGAAGAAACGATTGAGTTACTCAATGGATCTACAGAATTCAGAGAGTCACAAAAATTCACTGTCATTTGGGAAACATTGTACATTTTGTTTAGTCAGAATAAATCTTTTTTGTTAAGATGTGAAATTTTCTCTTTACCTGTAGGTATTGTTTCAAAAATGGCTTTACTGTTTTATGCTGAAAATCAAACTTTTACTGAAATCCACTGGTGACCTTATGCAGCCTGAGTGCATGTGCTGGTGTGGCATCATTCGTAAGAATAAATTTCAGCTTCTCTCTTTTGACAATGAGAGTCAGAGCCTGGCTGTTAAAATCTGCAGGACTTGAATCTGGAGGCACAGGTTTAGCTGCAGTTGTCCAAGATGTGGCTATATTAGCACATACTTTCCTAAGGGATGGAGGGTTTCTCTAAACAAAAGGTTGGGCTATACTTCCATGGCCAGCAGTTACCTCAGGGTCAATCACTCCCCAAAACAATTCTCGTTTTCATATTACTACTTAAGTACACTTGACTGTGGTGCTGTGCCCCGTAGTCCCAGTGGCTGCTGAACACTCCCTTCCCTTTGCCCTGCAACGAGTCTCCCGCACCGTGTTTTCATTGAACTTCTGTGTACCGACACCACGGCTCCTTTAGGCTCGCAGCAAGGCCTTGGGGGGTGTGCCGAGGGGAAGGGGACTATAACTCAGTTTTGAAATGAGTAGCAGTGAGAGTACACTGGGTATGGAAACTTCAAGAAAATAATGGGAGTTAAGGGGGAAGAATTGATGCAGAGCCCTTTCTTACCTGAGGGAGTGGCAGTGGTGGGGTGGAGGCTGCTTCCCTTGTCAGAAAGGCAGCTGCTTGCTGTAGGGGGCGTCGCTTCAGTAACCAACGAGGCAGTTGGACTGCATCGGGGGGAGTTAGGTNGCGCATGCGCCTTGTGCCCAGAGGCTCCCGCCGGCGGCCGAGGTGCGAGGTCTGGCGGCCAGCCCTCGGAACAGTGACCGCGCGTCCTTTCCACAACAGTCTGAATGTCTCTTGCGTGGTAAGAAAGACGTTTCTTTGCAAGTCCTGATCTTGTAATCCCAGGCTACCTTTTCCATGGAGGAGCCAGGCCTTGCCTGCCCGTGGGCTGGGCTCGCTCCTGGCACTGTGAGAGGCACTTGCTAGCATCTGTGGTTGAGGGTTTGGAGATTAGTACTGAGCAGACAGTGGACACGTTTCGTCACGAAGTTCTTTAAGGACTACAGCGTGGTGTTTTTCTGTCTGTCACAGGTGCAAAGGCTTATGCTAACAGTTTTCTAAACACCCTTTCTAAATACCTTTGTGCAAGAGTCAGGTATCTGTATCTAGAAGACAGCACAACACGATGGCCCCTTTTTGGTGTAAAACCATGCCTATATGCTCTTTAAATAGGAGAATCAGCTTCACTGTTAATTTTGTGGTTTTGGAGAGAGGGTAGTCCTGGATGTTAGCAGGGAGAGGATCTCTGGTGTTTCTGTGTGCTACAGCCGTACGGGTGCAGCCACCTTAGGGGTGCAGCTAAGGAAAATTTGGGGAAAAATATCTTTGTAAATGTCAAGGGAGGTCTGAGGGTAAACAAAATGAGGGAGATTGGTAGGGCAAAAGATGAAACTGAAGTTAAACACCTATGGTAGATGGGCTCCTTGGTGTCTGTGATGAAGTTACTGTTTCTTAACTGAGCACTAATATTTCACATTCTGTATGAATAAGTTTTGGTCAAATCACATTAATAGTTGAGTGTGGTGGTGGCTGAACATGATCAGGCACCTCTGAGTTTCACATCGTGACATAAGTTAGTGTCTGGGCAGACAGCACAACACCAGAGCAGTATCTCTTATCTCCTCTGTATCCCTCTCTTTAAATGAGGTAAACTTACTTTTAGACTTTTCAGAAGATGTACAGGGGGTATTTTTCTTCCTTAGAGGCTTTCTAATAATAGTATTTACTTCTGGGACTGTGAAAAATGGAATTTTATTTTGTTTAACTAGAGAATGCAAGAAAATTATTTCTCAATCACAAAGTAAACTTTCAGCTAGGACTGTTATCTTCCAATTGAATTTTAATGAAAGTTCAAGTTTCTGTGCCCTGCTTGAGGCCGTATCTTTGACAGAGGGGTAAATTAATATAATCATCTGTATTCTAACCAACTCCTGCTACATTTTTACATTGTTCTTGACTATGTATAACCTTTTTAACATCCTAAGTGAGAACCTTGGGTCTTATGGTCAAGGCTGGATATAAATTTTAGGAGGATCAAAGGAGTTGGAGAGCCATTTGTATAAAAACAGTTAATAACATGTTTGATACAGTATCTGCCTCTAACATTACAGACTTGAAGCCAGATACTTTTTACCCCTTCTAGCAGCCTTGGCTGACATGCTGAGAGATCACAGTCAGATCCAGATCTCTGTGGCCTTCCAAGGGGGTGAAAAAATCAGCCTTTGGTGACCCAGAGAGAATTGTACTCTTTAAAGGTACTCCTCTGGAGATCACATTGAGTCCTGCCAGCCAGCCAGGGCAGGTGAGGGCTGAAATTCAAGCATGGTTGAATACTTTTTGCATTTGGACAAAGATCGCTTGTGTATCAGAGTAACATTCATGGAAAGATGTGGGACAAAGCTGCCTCAGATATGTTGCCTGAGAGCCAGCGACGGCCCCTGGCTCTGTGCTGAACACTGAAGGCAACACAAGGCACCACTAGTACCTCTTGGCAAAGAGATTGTTTCCCACACATAAAATGCAACCATAGATAGAGCGTGCCTGCAATTTTGCACTCAGAGAAGAGAGAAAGCACAAACTTGCTTTACTTTACTTGGGTCATATACTGATAGTGGCAGATCCTTACCAACATAGCCTAGGTGCACATCTACTTTTTGCTAGTGTTAAAGTAGGTAACTTGGGGGTGGTGGTTTAAAATGAGGAAGAAGAGGGAATAGGAGACAACATCCTCTAGCTCTTGCCAGAATATGAGATAAATACAAACTTGGCAGTGTGTCGGTAAGCAATTGTTTGCCCTGGCAATTACAAAATGAAACGAATGAGTTTGCCAGTCACAGTCAGCTAACTTGAGGTGGTCTGAGTGAACTAAGAGTGAAACAGACTGAATAGAAACGTTGGCTCCACAGCATGAGAGAATATGTGAAAGCATTTCAGCCAAAACTCAAGATGAGAGGGAAGGAGACCAAATGGCAAAGTGACAGATCGCTGCTGTGGGAGAGCTGTTTTCAATGAGCTTTAGTTTAATGCAGACATTGAAATGCCTTCCTGGCCAAGAGTCCTTCTGTGTTTAATACTAGGCTATAGAAATGAAGCTGAACAAAGGAACACTTGGCTTGTATCTTTTTACATAATGCTGTGTAATAAATGGCATTTCATTCTTTAATGCAGTTCCAGCTCAGTGTTAAACTAATGCCAAGACAATATAGGTCCTAGAGCACATATATACACAAAATTACTCACAGTCTGAAGGGCACAGAAAAAAACAAAGCCCAGTAAGCAGTACGAAATTATGTCAATGATTAAAATAGTATCAGAATAGATGCAAATATTCTTTATAGGGAAAACCCTTCAAAGGCTATGATTGCCATAATGAATTCAAGTCAGGCTCTAATGTTCACTTTCTTCACTCTTTAGAGTTAGTTCAGCTCCAAGGAAATCATACCCTACTCTCAGTGACTTCCCCAGATTAATTCACGTGAGGTCTTCCGATACGAAACTAACACGTGTCAGCCAGTTGAACTTCTGCTCTGTGACAGACTTGCTTTGTCACCTTGGATGAGACATATTTTGCATTTATTTTCTTCTTTCCGCAAAATAAGGACAGTGGTATTATCTTACTTTAGAATAATAATTGTAGGGTACCGCAGTTCTGGATTGAGAGTGGCTAAGAAAGCATGAAGTACACAACCTAAAACATACTAAAATGCTTCTCTGTACTGCCCAGTGAGCTTTGGAACACTCTGGAAAGTTTCTTGTGGTTTTATGTTCCAGCTGATCCTTCCTCCCTGGAAGCTGTCTTAAAACAAAAAATTAGAAAGAAAACCACAATATAAAGCAGAAATACAATGGCAGTTTGAGCAGAGAGCTGCTGGGTCTCGCTCTCCATGGACTAGTGATTCCTTTGTGGCCTTTAACGGCTCAGCCAATCTCCATCATCCATTTCCCTTTTCTCAAAACTGCAGTGGTACCATTTGGACCCCATCTTCCAAGAGCATTATAGTGGTTTCTAAGTTATGACTTTCAAAGATATATGTCGGGGTTTTTTAATACTTTTTCCCAATTCTTTCAAACAGCAGAACCTGCTTATTCACTCTGATCTTTTTTTGTAGGAACGAAGAAGCTACAGTACTAGTTTCTTTCTTGCTATGGAATTTAAATATGGATTAAGGGATTGTTTTTACAATAGATTTCATAAAATACTTGTGAATGCATTAACTGCTTTAAAAAAGCAGATTCTAAGCTGGAAACCAATTCTACCCTGCCTCACACATTAAAATTTCCCATTACAAGTGAAATCTTAGCTGTTTATTCCAGCATTTATTCCAACTTACAGCTAAGCTGTTTGAGTCCAAGTTTACCATTCACTCATGTACACAAAACTTACATCATTTGAACAAAGCCTTCCCAGACTGATAGTAGGAATCCAAATGAGGTCCTGTATTTCCTGTGCTAATGCTGTAAGAACAAAGCTGCCCTAATTAGTTTAAACAGCAGATTGAGTAGATAACATTTCCTAAAACCATTCTCTATTTAGCAGCAGAGGGATTGCCATTTCAATACTTTTTATGGATACCCCTGAACTCGTAGTACCTACAAAGTAGAAGCTATCTGGGGAATGACAGAGTAAAGGAAGAGTTCTTCTTTTGAAAAAAAGCCATTAATATACCTCAAAGTTTAGGTGTTAGTGATGAAGAATTAAAATGAAATATATACTAAACTGAGTAAGTATTGCCAAAAAAAACCCAAAACCAAACATGTGATTTTATTAAAGAGGGGGTTAAAAAAAAAAAAAGAGACCAAAAGGGCAGAAGTAAAGTCATGACGTTAAATAATTTGGGTCTCCAGGAGATTTATTTTGATCTACTTACAGAAACTTACTTTTCCCAGATATGGGAAAAAAATATTCTTGCCAAGAAGGTAATTCTATTTCAGTTCTTTAAATCATGCCTCTTGCTTACCTTTTTGCTCAGTTCAAGTCACTTGTCTGTAATAAGACAGCATATCATCTAGACTTTGATAAAGTGGTTCCTGGTTTTGAGAGTCACTGTTGGTCTGTGCTGATGGTGGTACATCTTGGGTGCTGCAGCCACAGGCCTGTGTTCCTGGTGGTACATCTTGGGTGCTACAACCACAGACGTGCGTTCCTGGTGGCACATCTCGGGCACTACAACCACAGGCCTGTGTACCTGGGGGCATGTCTTGGGCACTGCAGCCACAGGCCTGCATTCCTGGGGGCACATCTTGGGTGCTGCAACCACAGGTCTGTGTACCTGGGGGCATATCTTGGTCACTGCAGCCACAGGCCTGCGTTCCTGGGGGCACATCTTGGGCGCTGCAGCCACAGGCCTGCATTCCCGGGGGCACATCTTGGGCGCTGCAGCCATAGCCCTGCATTGGTGGCGGCACATCCCGGGAGCCGTAGCCGTACGCCTGCATCGGAAATGGCACATCATGAGCGCTGTAGCCGTAAGTGTGCACTGATGGCAGCACGTCTTGAGTGCCATAGCCATAAGCCTGCACTGGATATGGCGTGTCTTGAGTACTGTAGCCGTAAGCCTGCATTGATGGCAGCACATCTGGAGTGCCATAGCTGTAAGCCTGCATCAGCGGCGGCACACCACGAGCTCCGTAGCCATAAGCCCGTGCCGATGGCAGCATATCCTCATCGTTGCTGCTGTCGTCCTCAGAAGATGATGGCCCATCCGCTGTTGATGCTGCCTCGCGCTGATCACTGCTGCTGTAAGACTGCACTGATGCTGGCACACTTTTGGTGCTGCTGCCATTGGCCTGCGCTGATGGTGTCTGTTGATTCTGTGCTGTCTCTGTTTCCTGTTTTTCAGAGGAGGTTTCGGGACTGTTTGAATCCTGACTTCTGTAGTTATCATCTTTCCTTTGTCCCATAAAGTAATCAGAAGGTGGCGCAAATTCTGGATCTCGCTCATCTCTGAGTTCTTCTTGTTTCTTTGACCATTGTCCAAACATCAGTTCTGTTAGAAACAGGAAAAATAGGAGATTGAATACAAATTTTAGGGTCTGAAGATCAGTCAGAAAGGAAGGAAAACAAATTAGCAAATAGAGAAGATGCAAACATGTTTCAAGATAGGATGTTGGTACTGAAATGGTTTCTGCTTGCATCACTTTTTAGTATCGTCCTGTACCTGTTTCAGTGTAATACATCCTGCCATCATGTAGCACAAACTACAGAAATGCAACAAGAAAAAATCACACTGAAAGGCAGTAAATCTTACGAACTATGAAATTTGTCATTCTGTCAACCTCTCTGGATCATCCAGAATGGAACAACTCACACAGAAAAAAAAATTAAAATGATAGGGACATTACAGCAGCCACTGGCACTAAGGCATGTCTTCTCAATCACTGCAGTAGACACTAGATAGTCATCTGTACAAAGGGAGAAAGTATTTTATTGCTTCTCAGTCTTACCACAGTTTTCACAAAATAGAAGTGAATGAAAGTAGCAATGTGCACACTGTTTCCAAATGATGTTTCTGAATCTGTATTTCCTTACCTTTGCCTTTATCCCACTCTCGGACATAAGGCACGCCAGGCTTTGTATCTCTTCTCTCCTGGATAACAACCTCTACCTTTCTGCTTGCTGCAGGGACTCTTGGAGCTTCTGGTTCTTCGGTAGCACCTTTCAACTCTGCGTTTCAGAAGAAGATAGTATTTTTTATTATTAATGCGATAAAATCTACATGAACTTCATGGGAGGAATGGGAAGCAAGAGTTAATTGTATTGGTAGAGCTCACACTGGTTATCTAATTCCATTCTAATAGTGAAATGCATCAGAGTGGGGAGGTGATTTTTTTTTTTTTAATTGCCATATATTAGTTCAGAGAAGACAACAGGTAAGCCAGATAATCAGGAATTGTATCTACCAAGTGACACTTCACTAGCTTTCTAGTTATGTAAAAAAGACTGCTGGAAATCTATTGCCTAATAACCCAAAAAGGAATGTGCCAAGTGTTATACTAAAGTTAGAAAATTAGGTAAAAATTAAGAACAGTAGCACATTATCTCCATTTCATTGTCTGGAGGAAACAATTCACATTCACATTCTTCTGAAAAACAGTAGCAGTGGCACATTAGTTTATCAGTTGCATAGCACTGTGACACAGTGAAGTATCAGCTACATTTCACTGCAAGACAGACAGTATGAGTCCCTAGTAGTGTCATAAGGGAGACAGGGTAGAGATGGAACTGGAATTCAAGTTCATCCTAAAGTCATTGGGATGTCCAATTTGCACACTGCACTGGAACTGCAGAATTGTACCAGATATCAAAGCTAACTTGTTACTACGTTTTATTCTACTTCATCTTAAAGAAAAAGCCAGTAAAATTTCAGCAGTTCTAACTTCAACTTGCATAATTAACCCACGTAATTCCTGCTGTCAGGTGTGAATCTAAAACAGCCTACAGCCTACATATCACATTTATACCTGCATTATTAAGCCATTTCTGGCATGACTTTATATCTACAGAGAGTTATATGGACTCTCACTATCTTAACAGTTATACTAATTGTATATAATGATATAGAACATATGCCAAAATACTGAGTGTGCAAACCTTAATCAATTATACTGTGCCTGTCCATCAAATACAAAATTAAATAGCAGGTATTTAACTGAAAAAGGCAGATCATACCTCCATTCTCCAGTTTTTGTGCCTCTTCCTCCAATCCAGCTTCTCTTAACTTCTTAACCTTTCGTGCTCGAAGTTTAGACAGCCTTGCATCTAGAGCTGCCTTCCTTTTCTCCTTGAGCTGTTCACGTTTCGTCCTCTGATCAAGTGTCTTAAGAGCAAAGAAAAACATGAATTAATCTTTCTTTGTTATTATAACAAACTATGTATCTTCCTTCACTGCATAACTAACACCAGTCCTTATCAAGTACCGTGTTTCATCAAGGAAGCACAGGCCCAGTTTTTTTTGAGTCAGCTGCAGGTATCACAAGCACAACAAATCAGACAGTGACCACTGAAACTAGGATGCCCTCATAACCCCTATTTGCTCCTCAAACTCATACCTGCTCTCTTAGCATATCCAGTGTTGCCCGTTGTTTATTCCTAAGTTCTTTGTCACGAGAAAAGGCAAAGTAACCAACACCAAGCTGTCTGGCCTCTGAAAAGAAGAAAATAAAGTTACATTCAGTTTATAATTGATAGTAACTACAAGCACCATGCACCCTGCTTTCACACATGGAGTTATTCCCAACAACATAACACCCCATTAGTTTTAGATGGCTAAAAAGAGCTTGTTTTAGCTGATACAAGAAGTGAAGCTTCCTGAAGGAGAACACAGAAGGAGGTAATAAGATTTTAAAAATACATTTAAGAAAAATTAATTTTGAAGAAAAATAAATCTAGATTTATGTACTGGTAATTTGAGTGGCTATTATACAAGTGGCTTAACACATGCCTACACTTTGCCATGTAGGCACAAGCAGTAACTTTCCCTTTCTTCCCTCTTTGCTGATATAAAGATAAGTGATATGAAGTATGGAAGTATACCATTTTCTCGAATGTCCTCATAGTGTATGGGTCCCATGGGTTTTCTGAGGGCTTCTTCCTCTTCTTTTTCCCACTGCTGCCTCTGCAGTTCTCTTCTCATGTCTTCTGATAACAGAGTACTCCCATCAGGACCTTGGCTAATTAGAAAAAAAAAAAAAAAGTCATTGTAGTCACCATTTAGTGATGCAATATTGATGACTATGGTACACAGGGAAGACAGAAATATAAAACTGCCTCTTAAACAAGATACTAGGAAAACATACTATTGAAAGACTTAAAATCATACCATTTTTCAGAAGCTTTATGAAATTATTATCAAATCACAGAATAGGAGGTGAAATAATCACTTCTGCTGGCATCTGTTGGGATTCCAGCAGCTGCTTATAGAAATATTTCAGATTTAACATCAGAAAATAAAAGGTATTTGAAATAACAAAAAGCTAGGGATTAATTTACCATAGAAATCCATACCAAATCTTAATACCCAATACAGGAAATACTTTTGTTTTCCCAAGAGATGCAGCAGGATCTTCTTCTTTTCTTGTCTAGCTAAAGCTTGTTTTTGCTGTCAGCTGTATGAATGCAGAGACTGCAATTTCAAAGCACTCATATTCTTCATCTTATGTTTAAAATAGAGAACACATTGAATTGTTGGGTCAATAGCTGGGTGTTGGGTCCGACCGAGATGGAGTTAATTCTCCCCCCAGTAGCCCTCACAGTGCTGTGCTCTGTACCGAGACCTAGACAGGTGCTGATAACACACCCATGTTGTGGCTCCTGCAGAGCAGGGCTCGCACAGCACCAAGGCTGTTTTTCCAACATTCCCGCAGCGGGATGGGGTGGACAAGACCTTGGAAGGGGACATAAACGGGACAGCTGACCCAAACTGACCAAAGGGATATTCCATACCATCTGATGTCAGCTTAACAATAAAAGGTAGAAAAAGAAGAGGGGTGGAGCATCCACTTGTCCCCTGGAGCAACAGCTATATGTTTGGAGCCCTGCTTCCCAGAAAAGGGGCTAGACACTGCCTGCTGATGTGAAGGAGAGAATAAATCTTGTTTTCTTTTGCTTCTGTGCATGTGGCCCTGCTTTGCTTTTCATTAAAATACTTCTCTCTTAACCTTTTTCATCTTATTTTCTTCACCCTGGTCCAGCTGAGAAGAGCGGGGGAATGATTTGGTGGGCATCTGGCATCCAGCCAAGATCAAACCACCACAATGTGAAAGCAACAGTATGGACTCAGTTGAGGTGCTTTATTTTCTGGAAACAATTATAAGTGCTGCCATAATTTTAACAGAAGACCTGTTAAATAGCTGTTTAACAGAAGAGCAAAACCAAACACATGGAGATCTAATAAATTCACTCTGAATGTCATGATGATTCTGGAATTGCTAAAAGACTATCATCAGCTTCTAGGTTAAACAGAAACAGGAATCACTTCTCCAGGATTTTCTGGAAGCTATATAGAAAATACAATTTCCATACAATGATCACAGTTTTAAAAGATGCATCAAAAATCTAAGAGACTGATAAGTCAATTTATTAGAATTTTTATCCGCGAACTATGCTCTGTAAGTGGTGATCTAGATTTAGTCAGTGTTTACATCAAAAAGTAACCTTTAGTAGTTTATTAAAAATTTCATTTGGGGTTTTATTTCATATTGATGGACTACATGCTGTTGCAATTTAAAACCAATACACCAGCCACGCATTTCAAGTGGTCAGCTGCCAAGGTGAAATAAAGTAGAAGCCTTGGAATACTATCTGAATTTATAAAAGAAAGTTTTGATACAATCACAGTCAAGCACAGTTGCTCTGCAGCTACTCTGTTTTTTAAGGCACAGTGCTGTAACCAGCAGAAGTTTGTCTAAAGTAGATCTAGAGAAAGCAGCAACAGTTCTGGACTGAGAATAAAGGTAATGAGGTAATAAAGCACAGCCTTTCTTCCTTCTCATTACAAATATGTATGTCAAATACTGCAAGGAACGTGCACTTCCATTAGAGAAAACACACCTTTTCCCTTGAAGTTCCTGATCCATTTTAAGTAGACTTGGCAAATCCTTCTTCATACAACGTCTCGATCGGCCCAAGAAATCAACATAATCAACCCTGTAATTAAAGCAAAGGAAATTTGACGCCGAACTTAATATTTGCAGATTTACAGAACTCTTAACCAGAAGGCAGAAGCAGTTACACTTTCCAAAGAGTATTATTCATCACCTCTCAGCCTCTCCATGTGTGACAGTTTCTTCTAGTTTTCAGTTAACAGACTCGCAGACTAAGAGGACACATTCTGAACAGGGCCTATGACAGTGTTACCACAGACAGTTACTCAGTCTCCCTTTGAGATGGCCATTTGCCTTGGCAATACAATGGTGTAAAAAAAGTTCTTAAGTTACAGTCTCATGTAGTTTTCACACCAAAATAAAACTGAGTCTAGTACTTGCTTCCCATGGTGAAAATAATGATGCAGCATTGACTTCTTGTGGATATGAAATTACTACAATGTATTTTGATTATCAGCCTAAAGCTCATTTAGAATGGGCTGATAGCATTCGACTGGCTTAACAAAGGCTGACTAAAATGCAAGCGAAATGTTCCTTTTGTGCACATACTGTGCTTCTTATTCAACTCTATAGTACTGAACACTCAATTTACAGTTGTCAAAAATGCTGTTAAGAGCTATACCTGCTGTCCTGTAATGCTAGAAAATTCTTCACCATCAAGCTGCCTCAATTATCTCATTCTAAAGAATTAATGTTACATTTGAAAAAGTATGACTGGCAATTTAGTTTCCCAAACCCAAACTTTTAAAGATCTGTACTTTTAGCAAGTTAAGTCTTTTACATATTTTCTAAGGATCTCTACAGCTTAATCTTTATTTGGTGCCCTTTGGTTTTTGTTGTAATTTAACATCAGTAGAAAAAAAAAATCTGCATTCTCTTTGCTAAAGATGTAACTATGGTGCAGAATAATTAGCATTAATTAAGCTAGCATCCAAATATCCTCATTAGGATATGGCCTCACTGCAATGAGCAACATAAGTAGAGAAGGGAAGGTGGATACAAAAAAAACCCCACATTCTGCTAAAATACATTTCAACAGAAACTATCAAAGCATCAAATTTTATCAATACTGCAATCAGAACTCCCATAAACTATGCAAGAGAATAGGATATCACGGTGTCTCACTTGTACATCTCCCTGATTGGTATTTCGCAAAATCTTGGATATAGATTTGACTGCCACGTTACCTACATGGAAAGTAACATGAAGGACTGCTTTTTAATGAGACATGAAATAAAGAATGATTCATTGTGTGTTCTCCATGTGTAGCATAAACAAAACAAAGCAAACAAAAGGTGCTGCTCCACATACTTTTGAGAATAAAATAATTGTTCTGTCATGCAATTGTCAAGAAACAGACTGGTCAGGCCAGCTTAGCCCCACCAGTAGCACCAACCATTCTTCATCTGGGTCCTCAGGTGGTGGTATTTCCATTTCAGGCTGAGTTTCCTCATCATCTGTCTCATTTTCCAAAGTCTTTCCAGCAGCTTCGCTCTGATACAGCTCCTGTACTTCATGCTGTTTGTCTATGATCTTCTGAGTGAAATCCACTAGGTACAAATCCTCAGTTTCTTCATCTAAGGCAGAAGATCAATTCTTAGAGAAAAGCTATGAAAAGTAAAGAACTGAGCACAAAATCAATACACAATAGCCACAATCAGCTTTTCAGCTGCCAGCAATGCCCTTGACCACACTATTGGGGAATGCTTAAATCTCATTTGGTGCCGAGCATGCTTGGAGCTATAAATAGACTCCACAGAGATAACCTCTATTTCTGAATAGAAATTTTTGGGTATTTTAAAGCATTTCATCATTTGTGTACAATACAGAAAAGATTGCAGTCTTTGCACTAAAATATTGTCTGCTCATAAACTATTTCAGAAGTATAGGGTTTGTTATATAGCAGTTCAAATACTTCTTTTGACGCTCAACATTTGGTGCGTTGGCCGTAGTGAAGCAGTTAGTAGAGTACTTCTTAGAAAAGCTGAAAAAAGTGGTGGGGTCATGTGGACAAAGATGGAGACTAGCAAAGAAAACAGAGATTAATTGCAAGGAGATTTGGATTATATTTTAATAATTACTTCTTGCAAGGGACTAAATGAGAGTCAGAAGAAAGGCACAGACTGGAATTCTAAAAACTGCATTAGCTGCCTGACTGGCATTCACACAGGGACCAGCCAGACTCCCCTCCTGCTCATCTTCTCTTCATAAAGGTCCAAGAATTACAACGCAGGACACAATATCAGCAATACAATCCACAGAATGCATAATGGAGGAGAAATTATTTTTGTTTTTCTAAGATTCTGCATTGAAAAATCGAATATATTCCACCCACTTAATCAATGAGAGAGAGAGTGAAACCAGCAAACAGTGTTTTACTAGGACAGGCTGTACTTCAAAAAGTAATTTTATTTCCTCTCATAGCTCTATTTTTCTCCCTTTCAAAGCAAAATAGCCCATGTCAATCACTTTGTATAATAACTGCAAAAAGAATTTCCCATATAAGAGGACAAGCAGTGAATTCATAGTGTAGCTTCCCTATATCACCAGATAGTCAGAATACCAACATTTAGGGTGAACTTTACAGCTTTTACATATATTAAAAATACTAATTTAGACTAGTTACGTTCACCTGGAAAGTCGCCTTTTGTCATTTTCTCATACAGCTTTGCTTTCTCTTCTAGTTTCTTCCTGAAAAAGAAAAAAAAGTTAACACCGCAATCCCACCAACTCCAAACACAGTTCAAAATGACCAATTTAGCCTCAGATAAATGGAACAGGTAAGTACCAGAAGTCCTGAAATGCTTACTAGAAGCTCACTGTCCGGGTCTGAGTGAGAACAGAACTAATTCTGTTCAGTGATTTCATTTTTCAGCTCAGTTCTAACTCACTGCACTGTCTGAAGTCAGCAGCCTGTTTCACAGGCAGTGTCTGCTGCTGGCAGTGATAACAGCCCATGGTTAGAGTTAGCACCAAGGATTGGTGTGCAGACCAAGGCTGCTGCTGGATCTTGTGCACCACACTGCGGGGGTGCAGAAAGTGAAAGGCTGCACCTGCAGGGAGGAGTGGACAGGGCAGGTGACCCCAAACTGACCAACAAGGTATTCCAGCCCCATATATATATATATCTGTGTTATATGGGGTATAAAGCTGAGGGATCAGGAGGGTCTTGCCCCTCTGGTCCCGTTTGCCAGCTTTTGCTCGGCTTCTGTTGGGTCCTCTTCTGGCTTCTTCAGTGAAGCATCTGAGGAGGATTCTGTGCATTCTGTCTTCAATCATGATCGGTGTGTTCCTGAATCCAGCTCCTGAAATCAGCTCCTGTCTGCTGCAGCGCCCAGTATGGGGCTGTCTTGGTGCCTGCTCCACAGCATCAGTGGTGACAGTGATGTAATTGCCATCAGCAAGGGTAGGTTTTGTATATATCTGTATATATTCCAACTTAGATTATTATTTTCATTTTCATTAAAGCTGTTCTAGATTCCTTTCCTAATCGCTAAGCCTCTCTTGCTTATTCCCCTTCTCTTCCCCTTTGGGGAGGGAGGGGGCTTAAGAGAGAGCATCTGTTACAAGTCTAAGGGGCTGCTCTGACCCTAAACCGTGACACTCAGTTATACCTGGGTTTTGTTTTGAACCTTAACTGGCATTTCTGAAGATACATAGATATCCAGTTCCAGAGTTTATACTGAAAATAGTTTTAGTTATGTTACAGAATTAGTCTTAAGTGCAGTTTGTCAAGTAGGCAGGAACATGATGCAACAAGCTACAGTCTGTCAGGTAAACACTGGAAGCTAGACCACTATTAGCAGGTATGAGATACTGAAATACTGTTTTACGGACAAAAAAAGAAAAGAAAAAAAAAAGAAGAAAAGAAAGAGATAACATGGAGTTACACTTCATCTTAGAAACTGAAGATAAAACCTTAAGTAATTTCTGGAATGGTAGAAGACAATTTTGAAGAGCAAGTAACTGCTTACAGAAAATGGCTTATAAATTGCATTTTCATCACATATTACTGCACAAGTAGCCCATTTAGAAGATGAGGTAAATCTTTCAAAAAAGGGAGCTATTTTCTGTCTGGTCCAAGAAAGACTCTGCTATAGAATGCTGATGTATCACTCCCCTGGCTTTTAATCGAAAGATGATCTTCAAAATCAGTAACCTGGCATATTCAGACAGCTATGGTAATGTGAGGGCAGGTATCCCCAGACCATGAGAATGCCCTTTGTATGTTACCAGTAAAGAGCATGGAATCGATGTTGGTCTTACTGGTTGGTCTAATAAGAACTGCTGGTCCAAAATCCGCATAACATACTTTATGTGTTTTACTAAATACTGCAAAAGAAGTTCTATAAAGCATTACTTTCTTAGAGACCCTAAGAGTTACCTGGATTTATCTAATATATCCTCCTCTTCTGCTGCCTTCTCAGCATCTTTCTCTGCTCGTTTTGCAACTCCTGTGTTTTGTTTGTTCCAGACACTTGGTTTCTGTGGAGTACAACAAATAAAGAAATAAATAAAAATACTGAAATGGTAATGAATAAAAAAAAAAGATAAAATTCAACTGTATAATGCTAACTCTGCAAATCAATCATGAAAGGCTTTGTAAATAACATCCTAAACATGTCTGACTTGAAACTATACCTACTGTGCTGTAGGATGCAGCAGGTATGTCCTAAAATTACAGACTGCAGTACAATAGCATAGTTAAGGATGGGTTGAGAAGTTAAAAAAGGCACTCGGAAATCAGACAAAATCTATTCTGGCAAAGATGATAAAAGTTAAAAAAAAAATATTATGAACAATCTTGATGATTTCTAAAGTGATAAATGAAGGTAACAGAAACTATTCATGGCTTTGTTTAGGTATCAAATACAATCAGTCTGCCTGTTTGCAGAGTAACACTGTAACACTGCACAGCCTGCAAATATGGCAGCAATACTATATTCTACTACTAAAAAGCTACAGAATGAATAAAAACCAACGCACTGTAAAGAATAAAACATGAGAGAGTTGTGCATTCATTCTTACACACCACCATAGAGAGGAACAGATAGCACAGCATTTATCAAGAAGAGCACACAAAATCCTGGAGGAAAAAAGAAACCTCTTTTCCCATAGTTACAGAAACTGTGGCTCCCTGGGGAGCAAAGATTAAGTGGCAATTTAGATGGACATGAGCATGAGAGAATTTTCTGCTGTGCACAAGAAGCCCATCTGGAAATGAAATGTAAAGAACATCCTCATCGTGTAGATTTTACATTTGAATAGTAACATAACTCTGAGTACTTATTTATCCAGATTTGAAATGAAATTACTTCAGAGAGAAAGAATGACAAAAACAACAATGAAAAAGTATTTCTACCTTATTAGAAGTTTTGGGCTTTGTGAAGAGGCCGGCATCTTTCAATAGCTTTTCTTTCTTGAATGCTTCTTGCTTTCGGAAGAGTTCTGCTTTGAGATCTACCAACTACATCAAGAGCAGAATACACAAGTAGAGAACCAAGACACATGACATGCAAAGACATCAGCTACTGTGATAAATAACTGTATTTCTAGTAAAATAATCTGGCACTTAGTTACATGAGTTACATTTGATTGCATTCTTATGTGGACCTCCAAAGCACTGATCTGACCAGAGATAACTCTAATTTTACATCAAATGGCATACAAGAAACAGAATGCAAATTACAATTAGGGATCGAATGTGTGTCTTCACCTCTCCGACCCCCAACCCCGTATCCTCGAGCCTTTGATGCACAATGGGAATAAAAAAGACATAATTCCATACAGATCTTACCAGTCTCACCATAGCAGACAAATACAGAAGGACTAATTAAATAACACTACTGAACTTGAGAAGGACACCATTAACCAGTAGATAATGAATTAAAACCTGTCTCAGAAGGAACTGTCAGAATTTTGCTTTTATAAAATATACTTTCCAACTGTTTTATATTGGTTTTAATAATTTTTCTTTTTTAAAAAAATAAGTATGCAAGTGGCATTGCCATCTGTGATCAATGCCCATCTCATCTTTTATTAGGGACCATCGCTAGCAGGGCCATTATCCTGAGATTACATTAAAGACCTAGTCTAGAAGAGGATCTTTTGTCACTTTCCCTCCAAATCCTACAGAAGACAAATTTCACAGACGTACGTTACATTAGGAAGGTGGAAGACTTCGGTATTAATATTTGTCCTGAACACTAAAGCATTTGCTTTTCAGGTTGCTGTAACAATGATGTGTAGTGTTGAAAATGAACCCTTTTGCCCCACCACTTAGAAGCAATCATCCAAAGTTTCACTGTTTAACATTTCCTATGCAACGACGCACAATTTACAGTAACTGTTTATTCTGAAAACTGAAGATTTGGCAGCAATCTCTTGCTAACAGAGAGCCAAGAGGAAGAGCAACCCTCACCATCCCCGGGAGGGAGGTTCATTTCCCCACTGCTGCTTAGAAACAATCAGAAAGGCCTCTCATGGTCTAATTTTATCGTTACATCAGGAATGGGGGCAAATTCAGCCCTGGCACCGGGTACCCGTGGCCAGGAAGGTGAAGAGGCTGATCNTCCGGTTACGGTCAGGTTCGCCCACTCACCGAGGAGGCCGCTACGTCCAGGGGCTTCTTCCTCCGGTCCATGACGGCCTCCGCTCCTCCCNCAAATACAGAAGGACTAATTAAATAACACTACTGAACTTGAGAAGGACACCATTAACCAGTAGATAATGAATTAAAACCTGTCTCAGAAGGAACTGTCAGAATTTTGCTTTTATAAAATATACTTTCCAACTGTTTTATATTGGTTTTAATAATTTTTCTTTTTTAAAAAAATAAGTATGCAAGTGGCATTGCCATCTGTGATCAATGCCCATCTCATCTTTTATTAGGGACCATCGCTAGCAGGGCCATTATCCTGAGATTACATTAAAGACCTAGTCTAGAAGAGGATCTTTTGTCACTTTCCCTCCAAATCCTACAGAAGACAAATTTCACAGACGTACGTTACATTAGGAAGGTGGAAGACTTCGGTATTAATATTTGTCCTGAACACTAAAGCATTTGCTTTTCAGGTTGCTGTAACAATGATGTGTAGTGTTGAAAATGAACCCTTTTGCCCCACCACTTAGAAGCAATCATCCAAAGTTTCACTGTTTAACATTTCCTATGCAACGACGCACAATTTACAGTAACTGTTTATTCTGAAAACTGAAGATTTGGCAGCAATCTCTTGCTAACAGAGAGCCAAGAGGAAGAGCAACCCTCACCATCCCCGGGAGGGAGGTTCATTTCCCCACTGCTGCTTAGAAACAATCAGAAAGGCCTCTCATGGTCTAATTTTATCGTTACATCAGGAATGGGGGCAAATTCAGCCCTGGCACCGGGTACCCGTGGCCAGGAAGGTGAAGAGGCTGATCCCCCCCCCAGCACCTCAGAACACCAAGACGCGGATCCAGGACGCGTGACGCCCATTACATCAGCGTTTACTTTAACGAACGTGCATTGCAGTGGGCTGGGGNGAAAGCACCGGTGAGGGCAGGGGAGTACTTTCGCCGCCATGTTGAGGAGGTCGAGGGAGTGCCCACAGCTCTGCGGGCAGGTACCGCGGCCAACCTTGTCCCGGCCTGGGCCAGCCTAGGCCCCTGCTGCCTCGGAGCTTCTCTCTGTGGCTTCAGGGCAACCTGAGAGCAAACCTTCCTCAGCCTGCTGGGGTTCAGTGTTGACTGGAGCTCTCCCAGCACGAGGCCTCCCTGTCTGTGCCCCAGCTGGGTGTGACAATAAGGATCTGTGGCAGGGGGAGGACAACTTTTTTCGGTCCCCGGTTGGAAATGGCCACATATGGCCTGGGGCTGGAGGTGCTGCTGGCAGTGAGAGTGGTGCAGCTGCCGGGCTGGGGGATGGCCACAGTGGTGAGCAATGAAATGGGACTTGGCAGGAATGGAGCCCCACCAAAGCTGGGTTCGGAGCTGCCTGGAGCAGGAGACAGCTATGTCCTTCAGCACTGGGCTTGGTTTAGCCCTTTGACTGTTCCCCACTGGGCTGCCTTGTTTAAGCTGAGTGCTTAAAGTGAAGTGCTGTGGCAGTCCTGCTGTCCTTGGTGCTCTCCCTGCATGGATCCATGCTGAGGGAGGTGGGAGTTAATGAGCCACGGTTCTGCAGGATTAACAAGTGTGGTCCATAATACCCGCATATGGACACATATGTGCACATATGGACACATGTGCACATATATGTGCATTGGACCCAGCTACGTAACGTCAGAGAGGAGCACAGATGGCTCTTTGGCAGTGAGGCTTGGTGTTGGACTGGGTAGCTCATTGCATCCTTTATCATCCCTGTGAAGAAAAAGGCCTGTCTGACAGGTTTTAATTCAAAGTGATTCTGAAGATTGTAATTATCTGGAGTTACAAGAGGAAGCTGCCTTTCACTTGTCTTTATTAAAGTGAAAAAAAATATAGGGTGCTCCAATGTTGCTTGGCAATGTGAGAGCTGATAGAAGTGTAAGATACAGCTCTTTTGATTTTCGAAATGTATTGCTTTTGTGTTTGGGAAGCTGGGTCAGGCCCATATTTAAACAGTTTATGGACACAGAATTGCAAAGCTGACAGAGATACTCAGTTGCTAAGTAAGATACACCTGTATTCCAGCGAGTGTGAAGTGTGTGATTCAGAAATGGCAATTTCTAGTGAAGCTGACTCGCTTCTGGCTTCTTAAAAGGAGAAGGAAAAACGGTGGGAGACAACAGACACAGAAAAGCGCAGGTCATATTAGAGCCATAAGGTTTACTATTTTAATCTGCAGTGGAAGAAGAGAAATGAGCATTACTGAAAAGTGGGGCAAAGGAATGAAAACATCTGTGCTGTTCTAATTAAATCTCACTTCAACAAATCATGCATCATTGCCGGTTCAAATCTCACCTAGTGACAGCACTGAGAAACTAGTGCAAACACAACACAGGGTTGATTGTGATTTAGTAATTTCCATCTTATTTTGGGAGGCAGCGTGTGTCTGAGGGCATGTTTTCCCTGTGAAGTGCATTAATTCTCCACATTGCTCATGTTCTACACTACAGAGATAAGACTTGCTCACCCATCAGGGTTCCGAGTGCTGTAGGTGTTGAGCACTTTCAGGAGCTCTGGAATATTTTTATCTTGAGATTCTCATAACATGAAGTGTTTCTGAAGAGCTGATAGTCACCTTTGGTCCTGTGTACCTCCTCAAACTGCAGGTGAAAAATACATCAAGATATCTCAGTTTCTTGAAAAATTGGCCTGTGGAATGTAGAATCATAGAATCATTATGGTTGGAAAGGACCTCTAGGATCATCGAGTCCAGCCTTCATCCTAACATCTCTCTCTCCACTAGACCATAGCCTCAAGTGTTACATCCACTCATTTTTTAAACACCTCCAGGGATGATGCCTCCACTACCTCCCTGGGCAGCCTGTTCCAGTGCCTAACCACTCCCTCAGTGAAGAATTTCTTCCTAATATCCAATCTAAACCTCCCCTGTTGAAACTTGAGGCCATTTCTCTTCATTTTATCATTAGTTAGTAATTCAGGAGAAGAGACCAACACCAGCCTTGCTACAACCTCCTTTTAGGTAGTTGTAGAGAGCAATAAGTCTCCTCTCAGCCTCCTCCTCTCTAGACTAAACAACCCCAGTTCCCTCAGCCTCTTCTCATCAGGCATGCTTTCCAGACCCCTCACCAGCTTAGTTGCCCTTCATTGGACCCACTTCAGCACCTCAATGTCCTTCTTGTACTGAGGTGCCCAGAACTGGACACAGTACTCAAGGTGCGGTCTCACGAGTGCTGAGTACAGGGGCACAATCACCTTCCTACTCCTGCTGGTCATACCATTTCTGATACAGGCTAGGATGCCTCTGGCCTTCTTGGCCCNTGTAATGGCCACTGGCTGAGCAGAATGTCTGAGGGTCTGTGATAGGAACCCTATGTGACTGGTAACACTGAATAGCTGTATAGGTACCTCAGTGCTTCTTTACATTTTCTGTACAATGATGCAAATGCTGAGCCTACTCAGGCTATTACTCTGCAAGCTACTTTTTCACCTGTCATCTCTCCCTTTCGGATGCCTGAAACCAGACCTTTGCTTGCAGGATTCCTTATTCCTTGGCACTACCTAAGCCCTGTGAGGCTTCATGCAGCTCCTCACCACGTCCTGTCCTTGCTGCTGCATTTCCCACCTCTGGCCTGCCCATATATCTTACCAGACTGCTTGTCACACCAGCCTGATTTCAATTCCTAGCAGCACTTTCCCTCTTTACAACTGACCTGACTTGTAACGTTACAAGCACATTCTCCTTTTCCACATTCACAAACCCATTCCTCTGATTTGTTTGTTCCTTCCTGTGTTCTCCAGTTTTGTATTTACCTGCCCAAACCATGCTGGAGCCGCACTCTTTCTGGTTTGAGCATTGTATAAAATGGCTTGGTTTCATCTCAGCAGCCCTCTACGTGTCAGTTGTTACTTGGATAAACTTAGGGGCTATGTGAAGATAGAGAAAGAGGCCCTGGAGGCATCAGCATCTCTCTTAAAATGCTCCTTTCTGGTTGTGGGTGAGATGTATGACCAGGGATGTAAGGAAACACTGTGCTACCGAGTGGTTAGGCAACAGGGTGCAGAAAAGGAATTAATCTTAGAAAGTGCAAGCTGGCTCATATCGATGCTATGAGCGAGGATCGCAGAGCTGACACTTCTTTGCTTGCAAGCAACGATAGATTATTTTGTGGGTAGCAAAGGTCTGGCTAGACACACCTGAGTTGGGAATGAGCCCATCAGTGTCACTGATGCTGTATATAACTGGGCTCGTGCTGTGAGATAATCTTTAGCTCACACTCTCCTCAGTTCACATCAGCAGGACCAGCAGGCAGTGACAAAAGCAGACCCAGGCAGAGGGGAGTGCCATGGTCACGGGAGCCACCGGGTTGCTCTGCTCTGTGCTGTCGTGCTGCCGTAGGTGTGGGATTCAGTGCACGCTCTCTTGAGAGACAGATGGTTTTTGGAGCACTTTGTAGACATCGGTTCAGTAGTCTTGTGTTTACAGCCTAAGAACTGACAGGCTTTCACACATATGCTTCCCTTAAAAAGGCTTCATGTTGACTCTAACCTGTGGAAGACTGTTCTGGGCATTTGTTTGTTTTGTTTTTTGTTTTTTTTTTTTAAATCCAGCCCACACGCTTCATGAGATGCCAGTGAGGGCGGGGGAGATGGAATAAGATTTCCAAGCTGTGAAGCAAAATCAGTTTAACTTAAAGAAATGAGGTGAGGATGGGGAGGAATCTGTCTTTGTGTGTATAGTCGAGGCTCAGCGTGGCTTTTCTCTGCTTAGTTCTTGTTGGGCATCTGTGAATGCTGTATAAAATGCCATGTCTGATCTCAAGCTGCTGATAGCCCTGAATTCATGGGGAATAATTGATTCAGCACTTCTCATTAGTATGCTGCTCATTTTAGCATGAGGCCTAATTGTGTTTACTTCCACAAAGCTGCATCAACACAGAAAACTTGTTTATTATTTATGAGGAAGATGAGGGATCACAGTGGATTGTTATAAGGGGATTTTGTATCAAACAGTGGCCTTTCAGCATCTTGTGAGATTGGTGAGAGACGCTGCGCAATCAGGAAATTAATCAGTTGCAACACTTCTGTGGGGACTCCCCCTCCGACTGCTCTACCAAAACCAGACTTACAGGAGCCCCAGACCAAAATATACTGATGTTTGGGGGATTTACAGTTCTGAGACTGATTCTTTTATCACAGACACTAAGGTTTCATCCTATCCTAAGGATTCGATGTTCTATCTTACTTTCTACATCTTGGCTTTAAGATGAAGTAAAACTGAGGGCAAATCATAGCTGGACATGTGGACATTTTGTGAGATTAAATCCTGATGCCAGGGCACGGTATCCTTACACACTTTTATAACCATTTGACATAAGGCAACTTATCCATGTTTCTCTGAGGGATAGAAAAACTTCTTCTGGTTTTCTTTTTATTTTTCTTTGGTTTTTCTTTTATGTTTTGCTTTGTTTTTTTTTGTTCCACGTTCTTCATCTTGGAAGTTATCATATGAAGGAATTTTTGCTGTGTCAAATACATTTAAGTACATTTCTAAAACAGGGCAAGATTGTTTTGTTTTGTGGGTTTGGTTTTGGTTGTTTGTGGTGTTTTTTTTTTTTTTTTTTTGCTTTCCATAGTTTGCATATTCTTGGTTGGCTAGAATATTAGTTTGTTGAATTTGTTAAAGACTTAATGTGTATGAGGCCACAAGCAAAACTGTTTGCAAACATGAGAGATGCAGAAGTGTTCATTACCTTCATAGCAAAGGTTACATCTCTTCATCTCTTCCCAAGATAAAGTACTGGCACTTTTTTGTGTGTGTTTGTTATTTCTGTATATTTTCCTAAAGGCACCTGAAGCATAATGTAGGCTTTGTATTTTAGCATCGCATTTATGGAAGTGTTGAATTGCTGCAGCAAAACTAAAACCTAAAAAAAAATTTGGTAAAAAGTAATATTTTGGGGGGTCATTTATTTCAGAAAAACGTAAAGTTATAACCATTTGGGTAGGTCAGGAGAGAAAATACAAATCTTTGATAAATGCTTGAGGGTTTTTTGCATGATCCTAGGCATAAAGTCAAAACTACAAGTGCTGCATAAGAACAATGTTTGTAACCTCTTCCTGAGAAACTTGTGGCTTGCTGGTTTTTGCCTCTTGGTCACAAGCTGCAATGCCAGACTGCTTTTGTGGTAGCTGGTTTTTGCTTGCAAACTACAAAATGGGCACAGAAGACAAATCTGATGTGATCTAACATTAAATTGAAATGAGATCTCAAGTAGCTCTCATCTTCTATGGGAACCTGTATTTTATGTACAGTTTTATTATGCAACTGAAATAGTATATTGTGTCAACAGTACCGTCCTCTCTTCTTTGTTTGCATGTGTTACGAGAGAGGGAATGCTGTTATGTGCTACTCGTGTAGAAATTGTAATTCCTCTCAAATACAGGTAGAAAGTAGGGATTCCCTAAAAGCCTCCAATAGCATAGATCAGAAATGGGCTTAATGCCATCTTACTACAGAATCTGTAGGAGTGACATAGTTATTGCAGCTGGAATTAGCTTAGAAAACTGTTATTGGTAGCCATGTTTTTTTTAGTATGCATTTTAGCAAACCTTGGTGAAAATGGACGTAACGACTCTTCGTCCTGTGGAGACCATGTGTGCATGTTCTTCAGTCTGGCATAAGAAAAAATTGAGTACCAGTTCAAAAGGTGAATAGGTTTCTTACTATTTTCCTGTACTAAGGGATATAAATACATACAATTTCTGAACTGGAGATGTAAGAAGAGGACAAGTTCCAAAGAAAAATGGCTTATCAATTACATTGGGGAGCGGCTGTGGGTATTTTCATCCTCTGAACAGGAACCCTGAGCTATTGGACTACATTGTGTTGTGAATATATTGTTGTCTGTGCTTTCTGTGCAGCTGGCATAAAAGACAAACATGCCCTTTAAGAAACTGCAAAACTCCTTGAGATTTACCCATTCATCTGTCCACCCTTCTCTCACCATCTGTTTCTTTCACTGTGGACATGTGAGGTTGCTCCATCCCTGCAGCAAAATGCAGACTGGATGGTTCACAACCAGGCTTTCACATGAAGCAGAGTGTTGCTGTTTTTACAAGAACGGATGGACTTGCCTCTCTGTCAAGGTGTAGCCCTATAAAGAAGCTGGGTTTTAATTCCATCTGCACATCTGCAAGCTCCTTCAAGACACTACAGACTTGTATTTCTTTTTCTCTAGGTCTGGGATGCCATGCTGGAGGAAAAGCTTTGGTTTTTGTCTGCAGAGAATGCAGGACAGAGGTAAGGCAAGAGGGGAATAGGACAGCAAACAGGCAGACTATAGTCTAGAATATGTTCATAAAAAGGGGTAGGGTTCAATGCTCCTTTTTCTACTCACTGATATTGCTGAAGCTGCAGGATCTATCCCAAAACTTGTGACTTTTTATTTTAAAGAAACCTAACAAAACCACAATATAGCTTTCACATTAGAAAGCATGTTTTTAACTTGAAGTCTGTTTGTCTTCCAAGTACTTGTCCAGTTCTCCATGAAGCTGTTATTACCAAATTCATGCCTGCTTTGCTTTCACCTCTGAACAGTCTGAACCTGGCCTAGCAGATAACCTGTCCTAGCAAATACAGCTTTTATAGTTGTGTCTGTTAAAAGGCATCTACCAGAGAATAACAGTTGGGAACTTTAAAGCTCATGTACCTACTTCATGCTCTGTTTTCCTTTTTTTAAAGAAAACACTGGGCTATTGATTGTGTCAGGTAGGCAGACACATACTCATTGTAGCTGTTACTTCCCAAAGAGGCTACTTTTTAGCTTTGAGTTTAAACCCTGTTATTTATTTCATTTAGTGTCAGGGTGATGATGTGAGCTGTATTTATATCACCTTCACTGATTGTGAAATGCTTCTGTTGATATCTCACTGTTTGAGCTGAACTATTTTAAACCAGCAAGCTCATGGCAGCAAATTCAGGTTTTTGGATATGATGGAATCTTGGTCCTGTTGCACATAGCTGGACTCCTTTGGAGGAGGGGGGATAATTTATATTTACTAGTCATAGCACAATATCATTGAATTGCTGTTAGTGCTTTTTAAACATATATTGAATGGTGTCATTAAAGCGTGAATTGAGTGGGATTTCAGTTCAGTACAAAGCAGCATGTTTTTTAACTTAGATTCAGAGAAAACTAGCCTGAGGTTTCTCATTTGTCTTCTCAGGCTAGAAATGCCAAAGCATGTGTCTGTTTTGAGAGTAAGTGTGTATATGTATATATATATAAAACCTTTGCACAGTTGGTTATCAATGATCCTTGAATTGCACTTTAAGATGCAGACATGAAGACATCCCTTCTGCACCCTTTCCGGTTATAAAAGGTCTAGTTCATGACACTGAGCAGAAGATGGTCTGGCATAATTGAGCAAATTATGGCTTTATGTTTGATTTCCTGATGCACAGGAATGATTAAATCTGCAAACCTGGGCAGGACTTATCTCTGGCATATGATCATTTTTACCTTGATGCACTGGAGAGATTTAAATCAGCATAATTGGGTATGGAGTTTCTCTAGCATTATGGGCGTTGGTTACCCAGCAGTCATCTACCATATGCCTGCATAGATGGCTAAGTGGCAGCTATGATTTGTTTATTAAGAGAACAAAACTATCCCTATAAATATTATTTCTCTTGATATTCCAGTAGCAAAAAGCTGCTGTTGGATGTTTTAGAACAAAGGGACTTCCCCCCCCTCACTGTAGCTCAAAGCCTTGATCCATTCTAGCTTGGAATCCTCTATTTTCGACAGTCAGATTTATCTGCAATAGAGTGTTCTTTCACTATCCGTATCCCACCAACTGCCCCCCAAACACGAGGTGAAGGAGGTAAGTTGTCTTTCTGGACACAGTAGCTGAGCGTTGTGCATCTTTGAGGTGCTCGAAAGGCTGTGTGGCGAAATCTTCCCCGGAAAAAGAGCTGGTAGCGCCTGAGGGAGCAAGGGCTGGCTGCTGAGACTCGTCCCCGGCTTCCCCCTGCGGCACCGTCCCGGGGATGTCCCCGGTGCTAGCGGGGGATCTCCCCGCGGTAGGTGGCAGCACGGGACTGGCGCTGCAGCCGCCGGCTGCTACCTCCGCGCTGTGTGAGCGCTCAGCAGAGGTCACCTCACCCTGCAGTTCCCTGGTCTCTGTCCAGCAGTTGAGGGATAAATTGATTTCTCCTTCCCATTCCTCCTGTCTTGGAACCTCAGGTGAGAAATAAAACAAGTGCTGAACCCAGAACTGCAAGAAGAGCTGACCCCGGATTTCAGGCTGCTGGGTCAAATTCTGCATGGGTTACAGGGACTCCAGTTTTGGCTTTTGCTTTGGCCAGCTCTCTGGACAAGTTCTTGTATGTTAAGTAGCATGAGCAAAGCAGCTCATTCACCCTTTCAAACTCACACTGATGCTGGCATTGCTACGGGTGAGTCTAAAGGTTAAATAGGTAAGGATTTCTCCAAAAGGGCTTTGCAGTGACACCAAAATACGCACCCTAAGGAAACCCACATTTCTTTTGCTTGAGTGTTCCCTATCCTGTTTTTGAACAGGACTCCAGCCCCCGGGACAGGCCTTGTGATACGAAGGTTACTTAAAATAGATGCCCAGAATGCACCAAAGCGTTGCTATATGTATCACAAAAGAAAGCTTAGAGTGATTATAGATGTTATTTTAGAAATAATTGAGAAAAGAAATATTGAGTCTCTGCACATAAAGAGAGCTTGGAAGTATGTGTGGCACTGCTGCCATTAGTCAAATATAGACAAGTAGAATGAGAACTAGAATAATACTTCAGAATGAATAACTACATCAGGCAAAAGTCCAATGATTGCTTTATTAAAGCCTTGAAGAGTGCCAGGCAACTCCTCAACTATACCAAGGAGCTGTACAAAATGTAAATTCCATTTTTTTATGAAACACTGGAGGAGGGAGCCTACGCTACATGCAAGTGAAGGGGGCTTTACATTTTTTAACTCTTCCCCCCATGGTCCTTGTTTTCTTGCCTGCTAGTTTGAGAGAGATCAAAACACTGAAATGGCAATTACTGTCTTTTTCCAGAGCATTTCTATTAAGACCAACAGTCAATATCAATGATTTGCAACTGTCTTGCCTCCTTCTTTGATCTGAAATAGACTGTAGTCATTAACTTGTTACTGACAGGTGGAGCTGGGTCACAATGAGGTGGACAAGGAAGCAAGACAGTCACAGTAATGACTTTTAACATATGTTGACAGAGCTGTAGTGTTGCTTTTACACCCTGCTCATTTCTCAAATGGTTTCCATTCACCAAACAGAAAAAAAAAGAAAAACATTGAATTCTATCCAGTGGCATACTGAAAGTAGTCTGCATGAGATGCAGATACCGGTGTTCCTGTCTGAGAGATGGATGGGTAGTGTTTCTCTGCTTACTGTCAATTGCGGTAGTTCTGAGCGAATTTTGGTGCAATAGATGAGTGATTAATGACAGCTCTGGTTTGAGGGGAGCTCAAGAGGGAGCCCGAGACTGTGGCATAAATGAAGGGTGAGTCCAAAGCTTTGTGTCTTGAGCCATCTGTCACTGATGCACAACTGAAACTCACCTCAGAACCTCATGGAGCACAGCTCCCAGTTCATAGGGTCTGGATCAGCAGGACCAAACAAATCAGAGTCAATCTTGCCAGCTGCTGTCCTGAGCACCTGGGGTCTTGTCCTCCCTTCCCATGTAGTTGTAAATGGAATCCTGGGCATGGCAGATAAAACTGTCATGTTAATAGATGACCCAGAAGTACTTCTGCTATGTATTTCTTCTGTAGTTATTAAAAGACACTAAGCTATTTCTGGGAGAAATGACAAACCCCAGGTGAGCAATTGTTTTTTTTACATGCACAGCTGGTTACCAAGAAAGATGCAGTTTGGAAGCATAGGAACAGCTGAGAGATCCTTCCCCATATAGAAAAGTTTGTCAATCAGGAAATCAAAGCAAAATGTAGATCATGTCCTAACTGGAAACTTTCCCAGGCTGAGATCTGTCTTATATCTGGGGCTGTCGGTGGTGCAGAGCCAACTATCCCATACCTGATGACTCTTTCACTTAAGTGATCTGTAAAACTTCCCAGAGGCACCTATGCAATAAGGAGCAGAGATGAAACCTTGCATAGCCAGAGGCAAATTTTGCTTCTCCGTGAATGCCTGGAATGAAAATCTTTACATAGTGGTGGGATGGTATGGGCACCTTTACTGTGGGTAAGTGGTGATCAGCGGTGTTCTGGCTTGAGAGAATTATGTGACTCCATGAAGGTGAACACTTGGACATGGTGCAAACGAGTGAGTTTTTATTAGTGATGCTCTGTGTGTGTGAAGTGAAATATGGTGTGTGTGAAGAAGAAATTAACAGAAGAAAAAAGGGAAGGAGGGAGTCCTGAAAGCAGTTCTGGAAGGGAAAGAACCTGTTTCCAGCAACATCTTCAATCACAAGTTAGAAAAGTGTCTTTTGCATTGCTGTGACTGAATAAGTTCAGGCTTGTTTTTAAATTCCTAACCAGCAGTCCAGATCACACAGTATCTCCACAGTAACCCAGACAAAGCTGTCTGCTGGCCATCCCAAGGAGGCTTTCACACAGGATGAGACCAAATGGTGGTCTTTCTTATATTGTACTGTTGTAATAGCAACAGTATTAAGTAACTGTATCAACTGCTAGTGCTTCAGGCTTTGTGCTGACTGTTTGGATTTGGAGGGTACACAGAATAACACGTAACACACACAGCCACCTCAGAGTATTGGATTTCTGACACATGCCTCAGTAGCCTGGAAATCAATAGGCAGCAGCTGCAGCGGAGCTCTGATCGCTGCACAGCCCTAAACCGCACTGTTAGCAGGGGAAGAAGCACAGACCTCCAGGTCTTGCTTAGACACTAATGTTTTGGGGCAAGCAGTGAGGAAGATGCAAAGTTTCTCTGGGTTTTTATTGCTGCACTGTGTAGTCCTCTCAGGAGAATCTTCTGTTGCTGGGTCACTGGTAAGCAAATATGGAGAATCTCTGTGGTGAGGCATTGGCAATAAGGGACAAGATTATGTTTGGGAACAAAAGGTGGACATCCAGTCTAGTGTTGTTGTCTGGTGTTTGCAACTTGCTCTAAACAGCATCTAAAACCTCAAAGGAAAAAAAGCCAAAGCTTTGGCACTAGCATCAGCCCAGCAGTGAGGTCAGGGAAGACAGGCCTTGTGCCCTGGAGAAGAGACCTGATGACAGAGGCATTGCAGGAGGAGGAGAGACAAAGGGAGATACATCACACCACTGGATTTGCTGGCTGGCAGAAAGCCTCACTGCTTCAGTGTTCTGAGCTCATTGAAGACTTGCTTTTCAGAGCTCTTGAAGAATGAAGATGATTCTGGAAGGAAGTGAGGGATTGGTCTGAGCCCCTTTGTGCTTATGCTGTAATTTCCAAGGAAGGTGAGGAATGAGATTCAGAGCTGACTCCAAGCGTGCCCTTGGGACAGAAACAAGGAGCACTTCAGCTCACTTCCAGCAGGAACAGAGCACAGCATTGACCATACCCTCATGGTGCCCATAAATGGGTGGTATACTTGTATCAGTGAAATCCGAGGAAATTCTCTGTCTAAAATCTCTGTCTATATCTCTCAGCCTTTCAGAGAGATAAGTATCACCCAGAAGAGGCAGAATGACAGATTGTTTCCAGCCTTCAAAACCTAGTTGGACAGGAACACTTCTGAAGTCCATAGTATGAATGTATCCCTTCAAGTTCCTAACAAGAAGCAGCCAACAAAATGAGTAAATTGTTTGCACTGCCAGGGCCTAAGTTTAAGGCAAAACAGAACCAAGCTGGATTAGTAAGTAAACTTGCTATTAATCATCCTCTGGTGGTTGTAGAAAAATTAAGACAATCCATTTAAAAATTGCCTTTAACCTTCCAGCATGACAGGATTATTTTTAATTCTGCGATCTCCATGCTCTTTGCTGCTGTCAGTGGGTTGTGGGACACACAGTGGGAGTGCAGCAGTCATCAGTGAAACAAACCCATCCTGATGCTGTGTTGTGACAGAGATTTATACCTCATATCCCCAGTTCCATTCCAGGTGCCTGGGAGATGAAAGTGGAGACTGGTTCTTCATCAAAGCAGCTGTGTGCTATTTACATGTCACGGTGGGATGGAAATAAGTTGCCCATGTACAGTTGTAAGGATACAGGGTGCAGTGCTTCAATGCTCAGCAAAGTAGCCCAGCCTTGTAGAGAAATAAAGTTTATTTTTTGCTTAATTATGTCCAGGAAGGGAAGAGAGAAATGAAAAAAAAAAAAAATTTAGATACATAAATAGATTTTCTTTGTATAGGATTACACAGGTCAAAGTAATTTCTATCTCCATCTTAACTATTGAGTGCTGCCAGGCAGTAGTGTAAGTCAGTATGGGAAGGGAAAGCCCACTGTACTCTTTGTTTCCCCAGAGGATCTAATGATGCCTCCAGATCACTGCTGAAACAGTGTGGCCCTGGGGGGTGCCCCTCACTAGTGGTACATCTTTACTCAAGCATACTTTTTGCCCAACTTATAAGCTGCTGGCTCTTCAGTCCTGCTGCACTCTGCATGCGTGTGAAGTTCCCCAGTGGGGCAAGGACCATTATCTGGTGAAACAGCCAATGCGCAGGGCACGGTTAAGTCACCGGACAATCAAAACAAGTTGTTCTTTCCAAAGGCATGTGGTCAAAGAGGAATCTGCCTCACAAGTTTGGCTTGACAACCATTTCTGCAGGATGGTGCAGCTGGGCAGGAGTGCAGCACTTTCTGAAGTTGTGGCAGTATCCATGTCACTCTGATGCCTAAAGTCCTGCAGCTGAACATTTCAGTCATACAGACAGATGAGACATTGCTCAGAGACAAGGATATTTACTTCTAAGGTTTGCTATGGACTTTTTGCTGCTTGAAATGTCCCTCCACGACTCACCTCCAAAGATGTACCATAGCATCTGTCTTTTATCAATTCTGCATATGAATTCATTACCAGTGTTTTTAGCTATGTTTTGGTTTCTCTAACACAGTTTCCCATGTGAGTGGTGAAGCTGGGCTAACATGGAGCACTTGAGAAAATCTCACCGCACTAGCTTTGGCTCTTTCTACGATAACATAGGTGTCAAATCCAGTTGTTAAAAGTCCTGACCCGCATTATCAGCTGGTGATGTGTTCGCTGTTTTAATGTTTCATGGTATTCTATGTTTATTTCTGGGGCACTGATGTCCTTTAAAAGTAGAACTGTTGTAGCCATAACAGTCTGAAGAGGTTTAAAGGAGTTTTTTATGAGATCGGCCAGTGTAAATGACAAAACCAGATGAGCTTTTAGCTGCAAAAAGTGTTGATTTGACCTTACTTTTAAAAACCCCTTTCTATATCATGTTACCCTCAGTCTTTCATTACTTTTCCTGAAAGCAATGTTAGATCACCTGATAATTATCACTTTTCTGGGAATACTTTTCTAGTACCCAGAATCTGAATATCACCAAGCAATTATAAACTACAGCTGAGGAAACTAAGTCACAGAAAGGGCAGGTGATTTGCCTGTGTGGGCGGTTGAGTCAGTTGTATAACTCAACAGCATTTTTCTCTGTGTGCTGGGTTTTAACTATGGAACAAGCACCATCTCCTTCCACCAGGATATACACTGGCTTCAGATGAGCCCTTTTCTCCTGAGTTTTGCTGCCAGCTAGAATATTTGGTGTGTATCACCAACTTCCTATAAGTTAGTGTGATGTGCTCTGATCCAATCCATCTATGGAGTTGCGATGTGATTCCCAAAGGTACCAGGTACGTTTGCAATGAAATTGCAGAGGGCTGCATTTTCCCCCAAGGAGCAAGCTGCAGAAATGTGCCATATATACTGTAAAGAAAGGAGCTCTCTAAGAAGTTGTATCTAGGTGGGGAGTCAATCCCTCCCTGCTTAATGTTTCTACTTTGATGGTAAATGGGGAAAAAAAATATTTTTTTTCTTTCTTCTGTGAATTTTTCTGTGCTGCTGGTAGGGGATAGGCAGGGTCTACGTTATAGCAGTGCTCCTGCTGCTGATAGTCCTCAGGAAATCGTAGCAGTGATTGCTCCATCTGGTCTTTAGGTGCCATCATTCCAATCACTGTCCTTTAAAACGCTGGGTAATGCCTTGGTTAGAAACATGGAAGGGAGTCAGACTGTACAGGGCTGCTCTTTTTTGCTGTGGTGGGAACATCTCCCAGAGTTCTTGAGCATTGCCTGCCACTGTCTGTGCTCTGCAGTGTTGCAAACTCCAATGCTTAAATGAAGAGGGCTGTTCTCATGGTTTTATGATTATTTCAGTCTAACTCACAGGTAAAAGATACTAGTGATAGTAACTTCGAAAGAGATTCTCTCCAGCCCAGTTCCTACATTGTTCTTCAAGAACCTGTGAGGGGGGAGGATAAAAAAAAAAAAAAAAAAAGTTC
>VWZY01000166.1:150329-166857 GCA_013399075.1 Chloroceryle aenea
GATTTTATGTTAATGGCTTGGAAATTCTTGTTGGAAGCTTGCACTGATAACAGCCCTGTCACTCCCAAGTTAGGGGGTCCATTTGCTTCTCTCTAGATAACTGGGGTTGTATCAGACCTGGGAGTGGAGGTAAGAGCACACAGCCTGACAGTTCTGTCTGTCACTGGTATATACAGAGTTGTGTTGCCAGATCTGATGCTGCTTTACCTCCCTGATACCTGGTCCTCTCAGGGCAGTGGAGAGAACTAGTTGGCCATTCCAGTCACTTTCCTATCCCAATTTCCCCTTCTCTTGCTGCTGTCTTTTATATGACGACTGCAGGATTTGGACTGTATGATTGCTACTTCCAGGCTTTCAGTAGCAAAAGAACCAAAGACTAATTTCTGCCGTGGAAGCATGAGTGTATGTGGGCAGGTGGGAAAGTCTCTGGGGATTTTGGCACATCTGAGTGGCTGTGGAAACTGGATGCCTAGAAAGGATAGCCTGTATCTCTAGACATAGCAGTGGGGATGTTTTTATCTGAACTGATGAAAATGAGTGTTATCTAGTGGCATGTTTCTTGTGTAACATCAGTCGCAATAGTGGGCAGACAACCTTTGCTAAACCGGAGACATTTTTCTTCTACTGGGAGGGAATACAGAGTTTGAGTGTAAATTTAGGTGGTTGATATAATTTTTCCTTCTTTCCCCAGATGCCTTTGGTAAACCCAGAAAACTTGATTCTCACCTTAAAACTCCTATATAATTCCATATTAAAAAAGCCAACAAACCAACCAAACCTTAAAGACTGATGCAATAGGATTATAAAATGTGAAGTGAGTTCCCCCTTGCATGAATCATGGGGCAACTGGAAAGGAGGTGAGGAGAGGGGCAATTCAAACCTGCTCCAAAAAGTGACAGTATTGCAGGATTGCATTGCTGCTGTTTGCTTCCTTCCCTTGTATATGGCTCTGTTCTGGTTACCTTGGAAACAGCTGTAGGAGCATATAGGGGCATTTTGCTGCTGTGTAGCCATGGGCAGAGGTGTCCTACAGTGTATGGGGAAGGAAATGATGCAGGCTGATTTGCAGGATGAGGGCAAAAAAAGTAAAAATCCTTTGAGATCTCCCTTTCTTGCCTGCCTTGTCTTGCTGCAGGTGCAATTTGGCAGGAGTGGGATCCTAAGGAACATTTAGCAGGGGGGATGTTTTTCCATGGTTTTGGCAGAACAATTTAGATTTTTATAATGGTAAGGAAAAAATATCTCATCAGTCTATCTTGAGGGGGTTTAAAACATCTGGGCTATAAACATCAGCTTTTTATTCTGTCCTCAGAACAGTGTACTGTGATGTTTTACTCCATCACTGTGAAACTAAGATTATGACTGGAAATGGGATTCTTCCTTGCTTAATCACACAAAGCAAGGAGAAACCTCCCAATAAGATGGGGAATTAGATAGTTTTGCATGACTAGAAGAAAGTTAGATCATCATTCATTGAATTCCTTGTTGTTTGTGATATGTACATCTGATGTATAAAATAACTGAAATGGTGTTTAAAAATAATGCAAATTGTCTTTTGTTCACTTAACCATAAACATTTTGATCTTGCAGGCTGTGTGGTGTGCATAACTTAAAATCAGTTGAACTATTCTACTGCTTAAAATGCAGTGTTTGCTTTTGTGCTTGCCACATCAGAAATAATTTAGTCATTCAGAAAGGTTTTTGTATTTATCAAGTCATCTTAGGACTATCTTTCAGTGCCAGGCTGAGTCTGTTCAGTTTTAATACGCTGTCTTACAGAGTTCTTTTGTCCAAACCTACAATCATGTGATCTATTGTACTGGCACTTAGTTTTTAGTAAAAAAATTCAACTGGATAGCTGTCACTTAGTCTGCCATTGAACTGCTGTGTGGTTGAAGGACTGTTAAGTCTGTCTGCTGAATGCGGAGTATTAATATAGTCCCGCATGTGATACTGTTACAGTGCATCCAGGCTTTGTCAGAGATGAGGGCTTGCACATGCAGTGCTCGTGAATTTATGGGCTGCTGTTTGTTGGTAATACTCATTATACAGGCCACTGATTTTAAACAAAATGTAAAAATAGAGGTTCTGACCCTCTAGTGAAGTGTGGTGGGGAATTAGGATTGCTTGAAGCTTGTGGTGGTAATACTTAAGGGATAATGTTCATTCATCAAGCTGATGGGACAGCCAGAGCAAATCCTGCTAGACTTTGATGGGTTCTTTTTCGTTTATTAATATGTTGATGTGGATTTGGTACCCATCAAGTGAGGGAGTAATAGCTGCACTCGAGTGCTGTGCTTGCCTGCTCCCCTCCTCACTGGCTCTCACGCTGCACTGAGTTTGGGCTGCTGCTTTTGATCCTCTGCTTCAGCAATCGTAAAATTTGGCTCTGATTGAGAAGCCCATCACAACTTAAGGATGAAGCCACAAGGGTTTTACAAAGTGACTCTAAAGCCTTGTTGGAATTTGATTAAATACAAAGATTGATCTGTATTTGATTAAATACAGAGATTGATCTGATATTGCTTTTTGGTCTGCCATATTTTACAACCTGAATGTGATCCTGTATTCACAGAATTTGGCCATATGAAGCTGTATGAACATCGTGCAAGTTCTGCTCTCGCTTAAGCTGCTACACTCTGTAGGGATTCTTGCAATGGAATTTTTAGTCACAATGTTGGGTGATGATGCTCAGTGCTGAGCAAATGCATCAGCTGCAGTGGCTTGGCATGCTCTCCCTTCAGAGGTGCCAAGTTTGGGAAGTGAGGGGGGAACCTTTCAGGAAGCTGAAGACCTTGATGGAAACCATGAATTGTTGTAGCCAGGAGAATTTCAGAGTGAGAAGAATTGTCAGATCTGTCTGGATTCAGGCCATGCTTGTTGTTCTCCAAACCTTATGGTATTGCTATGGGCTCATGCCAAACATAGTGGAAAAGCACGTGGGCAATTTCAGAGACCATGTCCATTTCCTGTAAGCTGCTCCAGTCTTGAGCTGTGATTGCAGTTGCTTATCCAGAGATTTTTTTAATGCTTTGGGTTGGACTCAGATAAAGATTGGTCAGGTTAAACTGAAGTGTGTGGCAAGTCTAAGAGGTGGGTGATTTACTTTGCCTTTTTTGTTTGCTGTTTGTCTCATCTAAGTAGATAAAAGTGCAGGGGAGCTGTTTAGTTATACCCACAACCAGACCCTTGCTGAGTGGATAGGAGGGCTGTCAACCAGGGCATGTGCTCTATGACTGGTTATCTCTTTCTATGGTTAAAACTTATGTAGGGCTTCCTATGGGTGTCCAGTTTTAGAATAGAAATAGTTATTTTGGTACTTATCTGACCTTGCTATAGTGGTATAAAATTACTTATTTTGAAACAGAAATGAATGTAGAGGTGTAAATGTAGAATAATTACCAGGGTATAGCTCTGTTGAAATTATCTCTTTGTAGTTGAGTCTGAGACAGTGAATTGGACATTTTTTTGAGCTCTGAAACCCATAAATGGGGCCATCTCTTTTTAAATGAGTCCTAACCCTTGAACTTCAGAGCAGTGATCTATGCTTGAAAGGCTTGTGCAGCATCTAGAGCAAGTTAAAAACCCGTGTGTTTTTTCTGCAATGATCTTCCTCCCAGTGATGCTGTGCATGTCCTGCTTCAGTGAATGGTGGTGATGACCCTGCATGCGTGGCTTGGACCAAATGCAGTAACATCTTATAAATGTTTATATGTGTTCCTGAAATGAGTGTAGCTGCTGTGGATTGACGCTGGTGTAACTAGGACTGGAAGATGGGCAGCATCTTCAGCAGAAAATAAATGCCGTGTGTGGACTCTGTTGGAAATGGTAGCTTTGCTTCTGTAGCCCTTGGCCTGGGTGAACCACACACTGGGATAAAACGTTATCATTTGAAGGATCTGAGTTTTGTGCAGTTATACTTGGTTTTCCCATGGACTCCTTCCATTGAGAGGAAAAGTAATGAAGCTTTCCATTTAAAAATCAAGTAGGATTGTGGTGGTTGTGGTTTTTTGTTGTTGTTGTTTTGTTTTGTTTTCCAGCTCTCCTGTCAAGAGAATGACTTACCTTTTTCATTTTCTCCCATTTCCCTCCTTACCTCTTTGTCTTTGGAAGATGAAGGAATTCAAATAAGGTAACTAAAACAAATAAATTTTCCAATTATGGTGATTTCCCTGTTACTGACTTTCTCCCTCATTGAAGTTAGCTTAACTTGGCATCTAGTAATTACTGGCTTTCATTTTTGAGCCAGAACTGTTTTCCAGCAAATTTGCTGATTCTACTGATAGCATTGGGAGAGCTGCTTTCCACTGGGAAATTAGTTCAATCAAACTTATTTTCCTCTGACAGCTTCAGGTATTTTGCATCAAGACCACTCTGCTTTTAAGGAGAAAGAGGCTACCATATGCTGTTTGAGATCAAGGAAATGCTATGCATTAAGATGTAGTTCGATCTGTGTCTTATCTGTGTATGTAAGTAGAGGTGTCAGTGACCCTGCCAGCTAAACTGCTGCGTCTTGATGAGTAGAAGCTTTCTGCTGATGCTGCAAAATAAATTAAATTCGTAGACAAGTTGAAGAGTGTAGAAGTAACGCACTTTTTTTGCTTAACAACTTTATTTCCACTCTGAAAAAAGGCATTACAGAGCTTTTGCTTTAGCTGTTTTAACCTTGGCTGCTGCTTTGTTGCCAGAGTTGGAGGCTATTCTGAGTATTTATTGGAATTATAGGTGTTGTTCTCATTTCTTGTACATGTGAAGCTGTTGTCTTGGTGACACTTAATTCATCTGTGCAGAGAAGTAATGGTGCTGGCTCACATTTGAGTATTGCCTCATAGAACCCAAGAGGGGAGCTGCTACTAGAGGTAAGGATTGCACCAGGCTCAAGAAATCTCACTTGGGTCCAGTGGAATGGAGCTGAGATTGGCTTCTGGATTTTTCTTATTTTTTTTTCCTCCTGCCCTCCATTTAAAACTAAATAAATATACTTTTCATGGTTCTCAGGGAAAAGTTTGTGATGTGACAGTGTCTGGACACAGAGGGTCCCTCTCTTACCTTTGGTCCTAGTTTGACAAGAGCAGTCACCACAGAAGCGGTGCATAGACTCGGGGAGGGGGCCTTCATTTCCATCCCCTTGTAGCAGAGGCTTTGAAGATTTAGCAATAAATGAGATGCAAAGAAACAAGGAGAAAAAATAAGAGAATAAGGCAAACTGTCAGGCAGTGTGACAGTTTTACAGAAATTAGTGATGCTAAGTTGCTCTTCTCTTACTTGATACCAATGTGCTTTCCTTATTCAGGTTCAATCTTTTCTACATGTGTTCCAGGAAATTATGATGTCCCCAGGAGTGGGGGCTCCATTATTAACACCATCTTGCCCAGATTCATTGCTTTTGACTATTAGAAGTTGGGAAATTCACTGGGGCTGTCACAATGGAATGGTTGTAGCAAAGAGCTGGAAGGATGAGTTAGTAAATGTTCATATCAGTTTGTCTCAGGGCTATGTGTTAATCCTGAACAGAAGGCACAATGGCTTCCCAGAACTGATATGTGGTTGATATGAACAACTTATATGGACATAATCAACAGCCGTCTTCTATACCTCAGCATCCAGAGATGATGTGGTCTTTTGGATACTGCCACTGCTCTCTCATTTGCCTCCTTATTCTTATCAATGTCTGAGGCCCTTTAAGCTGCATCAGCGTGGCATGTTATTTTGTTGGTTGGTTGGTTCTCCTTAAATAAGGAAGTCTTTCTAGACCAGCATGAGGGAATGGGGGGTGGAGAAATAATTCTTGAAGCTAATGCTCAGTATGTGGAAAAGTGAGGGAATGACCAGTTGCAGGGTTATTAGCAGCACTGGAGGAGATAAAAGACAAGAGTTGCTTTAACTCTGAACAGCAGAAATTATTACAAGTTGCTGGAAAGTGAATGCAGATGAAAGAGTGGCGTTCCTGCCTTTTTTATTTTTAAGAATAACATTTACAAACAGCTTTTGAATAACTGGCTTAAATTGGTTTTACACATGGAAGCCACAAGTTGTGGACTTTCCCTGGTGGGTTGGAAGGCAGCTGCAGACAATACATTTGGGCTCTGCCCCCACATGGGGCTGGAGGCTGGTTTGCTGCCTCTGGGTTGTTTCAAATGAAAACAAAAGTCAGGTGTGCTGCAAATTCCATTGCATGCCTTTGGATGAGCGAGTGATGCTGTGAGATTACTCCAACTTGCCATAATTTGCTACCACAGCATGTTTCATGTCCTTTACATCCTGTCCAAACACCTTGTGTGGTAACACCTGGTTACATTGAATAGCTGCCGTGTTCCCTGACAGGTCAGGTTCAGTGGTGCCTACAGCAATTCCAGTGTGGCTATCACTTATTAATTACTTAGTATTGTGGACTGAGCCACAGGACTTTTGGTCTTGTGCCTAGCTCTGTTTCTGAGTGTAGGGCTTGGACTCAAATAAAATTATCATTTGGTTTCTCAGAGTGGTGGAGAATTTTCTCTGTCAGTTGAAACTAATGGGACTGAGGAGTTCTGTGCCACTTGGAGTACCAGTCTGCAAATCTTTGCGTGCCCCAATCTTTGTGTCTGCAGAACATGGATAATAACTATGACTTAAAAGGTTTTGATGCTCAGATCAAAATGGATATGAAAGTGCAGTTACTCAGTGTAACTTCACATCTTTCTCTGCTTAACATCTGCATACTCAGTATTATGCCAGTTGTGCCAAATGTTTGGAAAATTACCAGAATGCGATCCGAAATGTCTTTCTGGCACATGGTTGCAAATCTATTACAGAACACAACTGGAGAGAATGGAAAGTTTTGTGTAACTGGGTAAAATTTTTCCCATGACAGTAATGATCTGAGTTGTGAGTTTATCAGCTATCTGATCTACTTTCCATCCCTTACATCAAGTGATAATCCTCTAGCAAATTAGGTGCTGTTAGCAGCATTTCTGTCAGCCTGGGTCTAGCTGCACATCTAGGCAACCTGCCTTTGAGGAATTTCAAAATTCACCCTAGTCAGTCAGGCTGCTTCCTCAGACTCTAGAGACTGCACTTCAAATGTTACACAAAGCTGAGCTGTCTGTCTTGCCTGTTTAATTGTATATATTCTGCTTTTCCTCCTCCCACCACCTGCCAAGGGTGTTTGGCCATGTATTCAGATGGCTCCTGGGCGCTTTTTCTGGAATAGCCATTGTAATTGGCTTTTTGGCATATCCTGTCCTACTTTAATATAATTCCTTTGCTGTCACTGTGCTTACACAGGGGCTTGTTAGTAAGTGGGCTGGGGATCAGAAAACAAAAATTTGCCATCCAGGCTGTGATGCTTGGCTTCTCTAGGGCTTGCTGTAAGGTGAGGCTTGCTGACTGTAATGTGCCCTTTTCTGGGGATGGGCTGTGCAGCAGCTCTGTGCCTTCTGCTTTCAGAGCCAGGCTTGATCTGTGATGAACCCTACGCTGCTCTGGCAGCCGGCACTGCCCCTTGCCAAGGGTCATGTATTGCCTGGGAGTGATTCAGTGACAGGCAACACTGCGATGAATGCCATCTAGTTTCTGTCTCTGAATAATTAAGAGGGAGTGTGGCTTTTGGCCAGGGAGCACTGTCCTCTGCCACCCATCTGCTTCCTTGACTGTTGCTCAAAGCAGCTGCTCCTCTTCAGGGGCTTTCTGGCAGGGCAAGGGGGCACCTATTCCCAACGACCCTTCATTGACCTGCTGCTGACTTTAGTGAGCTTGAAGTCCTCAGGGTGCTCTTTTCCTGTGCTGCTTTTCTCTTCTGCAAAATCATGCCATGATGTTTAATTGCAAGATGCAATGTTGCCACTTGGTTTCAGTGCAGTGGTAGAGAGCGTGGAGGTGGGAGTGAGGGACAAGAGCTGGAGGAATTTGTTTCCCTGTTATCTTCCTCCACAGCTGTGAGTTTTTTATAGAAATCTAGCTCTTACACAGTGTGGCTGTAGGCTGGAGGTGCTGTTCAGCAGCATAGAGGGAGAGCAGCGTTGAATTACACTGCAGAGATACTTGTGCTCGGGCCTTGGTGTGACAAGTATGCTGTCAAAGCCCCTGTGGAGAAATGAGGGATCTGTTCAGCAGCATGTAAGGAAAAAGCACTGACAAAGCAGCCCTTGCATTACAGGGGCAGATGGTGATGGGCACCTCTGCAGTGTCTTAAACAGCTGAGGAATTTCTGCTGTATATAAATATGTGCAGGTGTTTTGTTTTGTGTTTTTTTTATGTGAATCTAAGTCTAGAGTGAATTGACTTTATAGACTTTTTGTAGCCCCTGAGTAGATGCGATATCCTTTTGAGCTGTGACCCTGTACAATGGGGTAGTCCAGCATTTGATCTGTGGAACCTGAACACCAAGTAAATGAAAGTCAGGAAAACATGCTAGAGATGTGATGGTGCCACAGCTTTGCAGACCTGTCTCTGGACACTGTGCCCCAATATAAACCTTACTTTTTCCCCACCCACAGCTTTCTTCATTCCAAATTTCCTGCTGGAGCCCAGCAGATTTCCTTGATGAATGACCTCTCTGAGCTGATGTGACAGTGTGTGAGTCCCATTTCCCATCTACCTGTCACCTTCTCAGCCCACTGCTAACCACAGAATCACAGAATAATTGTGGTTGGAAAGGACCTTGTAGATCAGAGAGTCCAACCATACCTACAAGAATAAATAACACCTAAATACCTGATCACTAAAAGGAAACAAACGACAACAAAAAAACCCTAACCAAACAAAACAACCACTAACCAAACAAAAAAGCTCCACCAAAACCACACAACACCAAAACCAAATATGATGTATATGGGCTGGAATATCTCGTTGGTCAGTTTGGGGTCACCTGCCCTGTCCACTCCTCCCTGCAGGTGCAGCCTTTCACTTTCCTCCACCCCCCCAATGTGACTCAGCAGTGGCCTTGGTCTGCACACCAATCTTTGGTAGCAACTCTACCATGGGGTGTTATCACTGCCAGCAGCAGACACTGCCTGTGAAAACAGGCTGCTGACTTCAGACAGTGCAGTGAGTTAGAAGAACTGAGATGAAAAGTAAAATCACTGAACAGAATTAGTTCTGTTCTCACTTAGACCAGGACATACTACAACAGAAATACTCTGATCTGTGCTGTGAGAGGATAGTGGTGCTGATGGAGCTTTGGGAGATCTTATGTGAGTAAAGGGAGCAGAGGTCTTTGAAGAGAATTTTTGGAGATATTTCCCTCTCAATTCATATGAACTTGGACTGAAAAAGAACTGTTTGGGGATGAGTAGAAAAACTCATTTATGCAGCCAAGTAAGCAGGAGAATGGAGATGGTTTACTGGCCTGTGGCATGGCTGGATGGATTTATTAGACAGAGTGGCTCTCTTGTACAATATTCCCATCTCTCTGTGAGAGAGGACAGACACAGATCTGCTTGACGTACACAGAAATGCCACTGTGGAAAGATGTCCTCTTCCAAGGAGATAGTTGCTTCCCAACAAGAGAATGGCTGACTGTAGCAACCCAGCATTGGAAGGGACCTCTGGAGTCTGCTTCCCCTGTCAGTTAGATGTTAAAATGCCAATCATCCAGGATAGTACTGTTTCAGGAGCCAACTGATTTATTTTTTATTTTTTTTTTTAGCAGAGGGAAGTGAGTTAAAATGATGGGTCACTGACCTATTAGAAAATGAACAACCTTCTCTGTATCATTAGGAGCTGGTAGTAGATCATCCAGGACAAGACCTGGTGAAAGCGGATTAAGGGGTCCCCGTGTGCCTGCTGTTACTCTATGTTGTGTGTGACTGCTGTTGCCCTTCACAATTTTTTTTAATGGCTGAAGAAGCAGTACCATTACATGTAAAAAGCCAACAATTCTTGTGATTGTAATTGAAATCGTGAGAGTCTAATCCTTACTAGTCCAGCTATAATTCTTACAGAAGAAGAAAGAATAATAATGCAGTTGAATTTGTTTTACATTCATGCTGCTCACCAAGGGTGATATGATGTTCATATTGATGGTTTCTTCTTCCCCTGTCAAAATCTGCTTGGGGTCACTCCTGTTTGCTAAAACACTTTCACACCTTTGCTTATTGGCCTGCAGCTCCAGGTTGCATACAGCTAGGTGTGGTGGGTGCTATTTGGTCCCTCTCTTCTCCCTATGAGCAGTTTAGTCCAGCTCCAGGTATACGTTTCTTTAACCTGTCATGGGTATATCATTTAGGGCTGTGAAATCTCTAGTGTCAGGTTTGCCTCGTTGCTTGCCATTCTGTGCTGGGTTCCCCTCTGCTAAATCCTGTATCTGCTTCTTAAGTGGAGTATTTCTCTGCACTGTGTTGTCATGTTGGTCATAAACATCTCACTCTTCCCAGAGTAACTGTTTGTTACAAATAACCATATAAAACTATGGTTGTACCATACAGACCTGTGCAACAAAGTCACAGATACCTGGTCAGTTAAAGAAATTGCTGCTACAGCTGAAACAAGTTAAATCTGTGGGCAGGTCAGGAGAATCTCAGAGCAAGCCTGGTGAACCTTGCAAGCTCAGTATGGAGCTCATGGCCAGTTACTGGCCAAGCAATGCCATATTACAGGGCTGCATAGTTACTCTGCTGTAAGCAGAGAAGATGCACTGAAGAGTTGTAGCAATAAGGAAAGAGAGGCTGGACTGTTTTGTGCTGGGAGGCAAAAATCTGTTTGTTTAGGGCTGGCTGGGGTCTCTCTACTGACCTGCTAGTCTTGGGTGTTGTGCTTTTTGCTGAGGAGACCTGGCAGTGACGGATAGTGAGGCTGGAGCTCAGGTAAAACACCCCTCCCATTAGAGAGCTCCTTGTGTGAGGATATCTGAATTTTCTTGCAGGCAAATTCCCTGCAGCTTTTCTCTGCTCTCCTTGCTCCTCCCTGTCTGAGCTGAGGAGCTGCTTTCTTGTTCTGGGCTTTAGCTGGCCACAGTAGGTGTGGAGAGGATGTAGAGAAATGAGTGACTGCAGGTCTTGCTTTCATATTCATTTGTAAAATGCTCTGTGAATCCAATTTGTGAGGGGTGATGACCAAGAAAAATTTTGATTTTAAAACTGAATAATACTGTAGTGATTTATTTTATTTTGCTGCTTGTAATGTACATTAACATTGAGACTATGCTTATTTGTTCTCTTGCTATAAAAATTTCAGTCCCTGCCTCTTTCCTATCTCTGGTACTTTCAGAGGGCTTTGGGATAATAAAGTGAAAGTTTGCTACTGAAGTACCTTTTACAGATCCTATGCCAAGCCATGACTATGGGAGTTCAGTCAGTGTTGTGTGCAGATATGGTCAATAAAGCTCCTAGTTATGTACTTTGCTCTTTCTTAAGTCTTAGTTCATTGATGTAAGGAGTTACCAGGAGCTAGGGAAATAACATGGTTAATTAAGTTAATTAGATTGTAAGGTCTACAGGGATTGTGCCTTTCTGTCTGCTCTCTGAAGCACCTCAGACACCTCTGATCACTATAAAATAATGACTTTTTCTTTCCACACACTGGCAGTTTATTTAGTTGCTTCAAAACTATTTGCATTTCAAGGCAACTAATTTTTACATGAGCCATGGAGTTATGGCTTTGTAGCTCTTGGCTTTAGAGGTCCAGGTAGAGGTGGAGAAAGGGATTCTTAATAGGGCTCAACTAAATGGTCCCAAGGACTATGGATTATTGTATTTGTTTGCCAAGTTGTCTTGCTAAGTGGTTCCCGTGCTCTTAGCAAAAAGCCTATGGGGCAACTTCTAGTGTGTTGGTGGTTTTTATCTTGGCTTTGGATTTAATTTTAATCACATTCCTCTTGCTATCCAGTAAGGCATGTGAAGAAATAATACATCAGGCTCAAGGTAGATCTATTCTGTGGCATCTGTTTTTCAGGGAAATAAGTAAACAGAACTCTCCCTGTCTGAAATGGAAATTTATTCTGGGTATATAAAGTGAAATCTAGCACAGAGGTGTTCTTCTGGAGCTAGTAATTCTTCTAATTTATACCCTCTCTTCTTTTCCTAGTGAATTGGAGACTTAAGCCTCCTGTTATGGGTCTGTAATTTCTGTTGACAAAATTTTACTATTGTTTCAGTGTTTTTATGAAGCTCTGCTGTAGAGGTGCTCAGATAAGGTTGTACATTAAGTACATTCTCCAATTCACTAGGAGAAAAACTAGGATTATAAATTACTAGAAACATTCTCCCTCAGCGTGCACTTTTAAAAATTTCTTTAACCTCTTTTGAAGAATTAGAGAAGATGAGCTATGAAAAGATGGACTGGATGAAACTGTTGTGCAACAGCCAGGAAACTGTACTTGGTCTTACCTTCATAGTGATTTGTTGTCACTGTTGACAAACAGATTGAGTGCTACTCCCCTGGCATCTATCGAGGGCCTAGTAAAATTCAACTTTTTTGTTAGTGGCCTGTTGAAGGGAAAGAGAATATGCTCATTGTGTTTTTAGGATGGCACCAAGTTGTAAGTACTGGTGAGGAAAATATGGTTTTGGTGATCTTTTGAGAAACATTCAGAAATACCTTTTAAATCTTGTAACTTTATGGGGAGAGCAAGGAGTAAATGATACGAAGGATGCTGCAAAGCTGCTATGAGAGATGTGTGATCAGATATAAAACTTGCCTTCTTCAGTTTTTAAAGCTTCCCAGGACAGCTAGGACAGCCTGTTTTATCAGCTCTTCACAGTGTTAGCAAACCCCTTTTTCTCTAACTAATTTCTGCTGCCTGAATTTTACAGGCTCTCATATTAGTTTTGACAACTTGTGGTTATGTGTGAGCTGAAGCAGGGCAGGAAAAATGATGCTCCTCCAGGGCTTGCCCAGGGCTGCTCAGTTCTACCTTCTCTAGGAACCTGTGGACACTGGGTTTCCACTTCTGTAAACCCAGTGTTATACAAATCTCTATATTATGGAATAAGCTGTTTTTAGCTTAGTCTTTTGGAATAACTATTTTAGAGCTAAAGAATTGTGTTATTCGGGCTGCAATCTTGCAAATTACATGCAGAACAGAACAGATCTGTCCCTTCTTCCTAGGCTACTAAGTCATCTGAGAGGCTGCTGCTTTTCTTCTCTCTCAGTGGAGTATAAACTGGTCACCTTAAAGCACTTCTGTGAGCAGCATAGGTGTTTTACCAGCTTTATTCCAATGATGCAGTGCTGGTGTGGGCACCACGTTACCTGTGTGGGTATGGCCAGCTTTCAGGTGGCAATCCTGAAATCCTCTTTTCTGGCAGCAGTGTTGACTGTCATCACAATGTCTATCCAAAGGGACACAGCAAGTATAATCCTATCTGTGTTTTAACCCCCTGTGCACACTGAAATGTCTTTGCTCCTGTGTACCTATCTGCATGCAACTGCTGCTCAAACTGCAGCTTCAGCTTGGGCTGTGAGATGTCCTGGAAAGGATATCTGCAGGAGGAGTTGCCACTGGAAACCTTATGGTGGGATTCTTATAGGAGTGACAGTACTTGTTTGAGTGTTTGTGAGGGGTATAAACACCTGTGCTAGAGAAGGGCAAGAGGCCACAGGAAATGAAGTGAGCAGAAAAGCTGGTATTGATCCTCTTGGCCAGGACCTGAAGCTGCATTAAGCAAAATGTCACTGACAATGAGCTACGATAGAAGTCCCATGACATCTGCAGGAGAAGTGTCACAGTGCTTCTGGAAGAGATATAGAGATATATATAGCTGGTAAGAACAGAGTGCTCTTGCAAGTGCATAGCTCTTAAGTGAAGAGGAACTCAGATACTGAACCCAGTGAAGGGATGTGAGGTCAGATAGGTGCATTTTTTCTATGAGCCCTCAACTTCCCTTACCTTCATCCTTAGCACCTACAGTAGGGAACCTTTTGAAGTAGTTATTTTCCTTTATGTGTAGGCTGTCTCAGGCAAAACACCAGAAATTCCTCCAAAAAACCAAGAAGAAAGAGAATAGTAAAGCACCTTCAAAGTGCTCCCAAGTGCTGCCTTTGCAGTGGATACAGCTTCCAGCAGCACAAATCACCACATTGCAAATAAGCAAAACAAAGAGGAGCTTGCACCCAAGTGCTTAAATAAGTTACAAAACTCAAATCCTTGCAAGCAGCTCAGCAACAGCTTGTGTACCTCTTAGGATTGTTTTGCAGGGCATGGTGGGGAACGAAACAAGAATTAAGCACTAAAAAAACTTGGATGTACTTTTTCCCTCCCATAGGAGTCAATTTGCAGCAAACTCCTTATGTCAGGTAGTAAGATTTGGGTGTAGAGGAAAGGAATAACAGTTTGAAGTTATTTTGGATTGGCTTTGGAGACCAAGCAGTGTAATGTCTCTCTTCACTTGGCATTTCAAATGATCTTTAGATACTTGTCCCATCTGTGCCCTGGCACCACCTTGGTGTAGCCTTCCAGTGAGTGTTTCAATCCTCCCCGTTCACAGAATTTCCTTGTCTAACTCATCACAGTAGCATTTGTCATCTCTGTGGTGAACACCATAGAAGACATTGCTGCACAGAAGACTCCACTGCATGGATCAAGCAGTCCAGGGCCACTGTGACTCGAGCAATTTGTCTGCCAGATTGTCTCACTGCTCTGCCTGTGCTGTTATGCAAGGTACTTGGCAGTGCACAATGGCCTTGGAAGCTTACCTGTCTTCTGCTCTTGACACTGGTAATGATAAAGTCTCTAATGTGGCTCATTTCATGCTATTCTCAGGGTTGCTATGGACCTCTTCTGTGGAGTTTTCTCATTTTTATGGCTTCTTGTCTGCTAAGCCATCTTGTCATCTTTATTAGTGTCCCAAGCCCCTGACCAGGAAGAAGAGGTTATTAGCTTTCTCAAGAGCTTTGAGACTGGGACTTGAAGAAATGAGGCAACAGAAGACAGAAAAGCTGTGACCAAGGCAAAAAGATATACAAGAGTTTAAAAACAAGCTGTTGGCTTTATCTCATGATGGAAAGATGGTGGGCTACCTTTTAGAAGTCTTTATTACAGCTTGATAAAGTTTAACTTTGTAATGTGGTGATTTAGTCATTTTGGCCTCCAAAAATGGACCACCCTTTCCTGCCTTCACCCAAATAAAAATTGTAAAATTCTTAAGCCATTGAGAAGTTACAGCTCAGGTCAGAGGCAAGGAGAAGGGAATGTGTGAGAATCGCTGCCCACATCCCGCGTGCTGCCCTCTTTGTCATTACTTTAGTACTCAGGACTGCCTTGGCCTTGTTCTCATCTACCCTTGTCACTTGTATATCTGACTGTTGAGCATCAGTGTGAGCTTATCTGCTGGACCCCAGTCCTCTGCCAGCCCTCTGATAACACTCTGGGTTTTTTGTGCAAGGTTTAGAAGCATCACACACCAGCATACTTTCTGCTCATCAGACACATAGCTACAGCACTAGCAGTTTTCATTCACTGTCAGCAACATTTACTTACTGTGTTCCTTTCTCATTTTCCCCCACACTTCATTTGAAGCAGATGTTTGGAGGCTCTCCGTGTTGGCAAGCTCCAGTGAAGATGTTGTAGATGAGATTTGTTTGCCCAACTTTGCCTGTCTGCCCACCCCTTCCTTTTTGCAGAATGGAAGTCAGTGGTTTGTCTCCTTTCACCCCAATCCAGATACCCAGTGTGGCCATATGAAGTATGATTGCAGGGGCTGCTTCCACCTTTGGCTGTAGAGGGGAGCTGGGGTGGAGACACCGGGACTGCAGAGTCCAGTTCTCTGACCAGGCATGGTTGCAGTAACTGATGGGTGGGCCCAAACCCTCTGTTAAGACTAGGGGTGTTTTAATGAGGCAGGTAAAGACACCCAGAGAGGGTGGGTGTCCCTGGCCAGGGGACCCACTGACTTCTTCCTGACTTCAAGACAGGAGGAAATGGAACTGGAGATTCAATAAAAATGAAATTTGAGCTGTTCTTCAGTGGAGGCTGTGATTAGGGATACAGATGTGCCATTCAGTCCACTAAATCCTAACCTTGCATACCAAGTCTTTAGAGACCTCCCTTGCAAAGCAGAAAGTCTGTTAAGATGGCTAAAGGCAGAAAGAAATGAATGAAGGAAAGATTTGGTGTCCCAAAATGGAGTGGTATCTTGGCTCACTGGCAGATTGCCTCTTTCATCTTTGTTGGCCTCCTCAAAAGACCAACTACTTCGTGTAAATCTCTGCCCTGGAAGATTCCTGAAAATCTTCATTTAGAGTAGTTCCTTCTGCCTATGCTTCCTCCAGCATACTATAGGCATCAGTTTAATTAGAAATAAAAATTGATTAGTGTGGTCCCTAGTGGATCTTTCAGAGGTTTGGCAGCAAATGAAAATAATGTGTGTGCAGCAATTTAGTGTGGGGGTGAGATGACTGTCATTCTTCTTAAAAATTGATCAGTGCTATTCCTGGGTATTCATCTGAGCCTTCTGGACAGAAGGTGAGCCATCCATGTCCAAGGGCAGGTGGGTGGCAGCTTCTTGAGGAGAATGGGAGAACAGACCACTATCTGGAGGAAGAAAGTTTACTGTTCTTGGTCCTGTCTTGTATTTGAAACTTTTTTCCTACACATTCTCTCACCACCCCC
>VWZY01000166.1:166877-221315 GCA_013399075.1 Chloroceryle aenea
CCCCCCCCAAAAAAAAAGCAACCCAACAAAAAAACACCAACCAAAAAAAACCCAAAACCTTCCCTCACAGTCATGCTTACAAGTTTGGGGTATGAAAGTCCCCAGCATTTAGCACCTTGAGGAAGATGTAAATGGCACTCTGGCTGCACAGATCTAGTACGTGTCAATGTTCTATATTTGGTTAGGTAAAATACATATTGCATCCCTCAGGCATAACTGACTATAGTGAATGCTGACAGGATACCACTGCACCAAAGAGCTTTGCTCTAACTTATTCCAGTATTGTATTTAGCTGTCTTGTGACAGTAAATGAATTTAAGTTTGTATTGGCACAGTGGGAAAAGTCTGTCTGCTGGTGGCTCCAGTGCTTGTCATCATCTTCTATTGCTCTTCATTAACAAAAGTCCGTGTGCTTTTCTAGGCTCCTCCCAGAGCTGTATGTGTATCTTGGCTCTGTTAGATGAGAAGGGCAGGCGAGGTGTGGTGAGGTGAGGATCTTGCCTAAGGGAGAAACATGCCCACAAACTGGAACTGGGGAGTCCCTCTGCACTGCTAAATGGGATTAAATGCTGTCATACAGCTCATCTTGTCAGCAGGAGGTCAGAAGTGATGGCCAGTAAACAGCCACATCTGTCATGTATTCCCCTTCCTCATCACCTCCTTCAAGCTGAGCTTGGCATTTCCTTCAAATAAATACTGATTATGGAAACAAGATATCCAGGAGAGTTTTCAAGTCCAAATTGCTGACTGTGTAGCCAGGTATTGACAGGATGGTGTTTCCTGTGTTGTACATACCCTCTGCTGAGGCCATTCTGTCTGGAGTGTCTCCTCTTTCTTCAGGCTGTGCTGGATTTGCAGGAGCCGTTAGCTGGGTGCTTGTTCCAGGCAGTGCCTGGCTGAGTTGGAGCTGTGCTAGGACCTGACCTTAAAACTGTGTGCAGTAACACTGTGATCTCTTTTTATCTTATGTTGGAAATCTGTCCAAGTGCTGGAAGTTAGCAGGGTGTGGATTTGTTATTTTTAGTTTGTAACCCGTAGCTTTAATCCACCTTGAAATGAAGAGTGAATACATTTCTGTTGTCTTTATGCCCCAGGGAAGTCTCTGTGTGAGAAAAGAGAAGGTTAGAGAGTTCAGGAGTTCTTGCATGGGATTAGCTGTGAGGCAGCTGGGGACCTTTTTTATTCCCTTGGTATATTGAGACTCTGTAAAGGTAGTAGAATTATCCATGTTAGTATCTTTTAATGGAAATTTAATTGAAAATGGACCCATCCATCAGGAGAAAAATGTGCTGTTGTGCACACGGCTGCTTCTGAGTGGTCAGTAAGAACTGAGCACGTCAGGTGTGTTGGAAGCAGGGGAGCAGGAGGGACAGAGTGTTTTTTTCTGTGCTAGCTCAACCAAAGAGCATGGTGTCTCTCCTGTAGTGAGATGTCACCATCGGGGTCCAGGGCCCTGGGGTTTGGGCATGTTGCCTAACTTAGTGCTGCTCCTAAATCCCATAAAGTGGAGTTACGAAGGGACTGGGGTGTGGTGTTTCTAAGCCTGTGGCTTGCTGGTGGAGGTGTCCAGCTCTGCATAGTGCTGGGTGATGCTGTTGGAGGCACACCTAGAGCCTGAGTTTCAGCACACAGACTGGCAGCACCTGTACCCAGCCCTGGGCCTGGCTTGCCCTGCTCTATGCATGGGGCAGTGTGTTGATGCCTGACTCTTACTATGTGTATGTCCTCTGGCCCTGTGCTTCTGAAGTCCCTAATGGACAGTGGGGGGTTGGGAGGAAAAGATGCCTTTGGGCTTGCTGTTGAGAATTGTTGTTTCTCTCAGTCAAAAACAAAAACCTCATTGGAGGTTGAAGGAAGCAGGACTGGAAGAGAATTTCTGTCTCTAGTGCATTTGCTTTACAACTAAGAGAGCTGCTGAGGAGAGTGCAAGCCAAATGTCCTAGGATAAATTTGCTGGTAATGGAGCTTACTGGAGGGGCAGCAGCCTTGCAAGCGCAGTCAGTCAGTGCTGGTGCTTCCCACCCTCAGCACAGCATGAGAGCAGCACAGGGAGCAGTTTTTCATTGCTGCTTGGTATATCCTGCAGGAAACTGCAGACAATTTTTCCTTGCCTCCCTTTTGCCTTCTGTGGGTTTCATGACAGTTAATAATTCATCTTCCTCTTCTCAGGATTTTTGGGTGTATGGCTCCCATGTGTTTTTTTTTGTTTGCTTGTTTGTTTTTAACTTTTGGATTTTGTTTGTCTCATGTGTGTGCAGATTTCAGTCCTTCACTATCTTTGCATTCTTGTCTAAGATTATTATATTTGTATAGAGCAGTGCTGCTGGCTTTTGGATGATGACTGTATTAGCTGTGCTGATGACAGCTCCTTATATTTTTATGCTAGAAGATCACTTAAACAATGAAGTAAGCCCCTTGGGAAAGAGGTGGAAAGGCTACTGTTTGATATTTAATGCTCAACTGCACAAGGAGGGCATGGAGAAATTAAGCCCCTTTGGAAAGGTGCCAGACCCACACAGTAAAAGATGTTGGAGCTGCCTGGGTCATGGGCTGGCTGCCCCCATTGCTGCGATGGTGAACACGACCCCTGGACGATGCTGTGGGAGTGGAATTGCGATGAATTGCAGCAGTCTGGTCCTCTGGGTCTGGCTTGACAGGATTTCCTGAGAGTTTTACTTTACTAGATGAGGCTTCTGGGGTGTGAAGCCCAACATCCCCTGGTGGGTGGTATCTGAAATGGCTAATCTTGTTATGTCATTGTGTAATCTGTTGGACCAGTGGGTGATTGCCACTCCATACTGGAAAATATATTTCAGAACTAGGGAGTATTCAGAGGATGGTAGAAGAAGAATTAATGACATGGAAAAACTGGAAAAGAATATAAAGACTGGGAGCCTACCCCAGAAAGGAAATGTATAGAAAAGGACATCAGTATTCTATGTACCATAATGGTCAGTCTGGGGAAGGCCAAATGGGAGCATTCAATCTTTCTGTTTTGACAACAGAGGAACAACAAAAGGGATTCTAAGTGTTTGAAGATGGTAAAGGGAAATATGTTACTAGCCACACAGTGGGGCTGTGGAGTTCACAGTGCTCTGAAATGATATCAAGGGCAATATTTGTTTGGTTGTGTGTTTGTTGTTTTTTTTTTTAAAGCTTTGAGGAGGGATTGACTGTTGCAGGAGTAGTCTGAATGCATTCTAGTTTAAAATGTAATCAGTTTTAGAAGAGGGAGTGGAAAAACAAAACACCTCTGCAAGGTTTTAGTCTAGATGGTACCTTGGTACAGCATTGAACCATCTCCTATAGGGACTAGGACAAGACCTCCTAGAGGGCAGAGCATCTCAAAACAAAGAGTCTTTCCCCTGTGGGTCTCTGAAACCTTTGATGCACCTGGTTTTGTGGTGGTAGTGTGCTAAAAAGGCAGTGTGTCCTCTGACCTTCCCAAGTGATTGTCTCACATCCTAAAGTGTGAGAAGCAAGAGATGTACTGTGAATACCAACTGCAAACACAGGATTCCTCCTCAGGGTACCTGAGCTGACGTGCTGCATCTGTTGAGCTGCACAGAAATGAAGTCCCACGGAGACAACCAGAGTGAATTTCCAAATGGCAAGGAGTCCAACACAAGGACATGTATTTCTGAACCATCTATTGTCATGCTTGCTGTTAAGCAGAGCTGATGTGCCCTCCTGTAGTTTTGGGGGTTGGCTACCAGGTACCTAAAAACCTGGAAGGGAGCTCTTAAGTGCTGCTGTTTTTTTATGATACCTGGTGGCCTGCTCTCCCATTTCTGAAGTTGAGCAACTTGGTCTCTCTTTTTCAGTTCTTGATGCCCATGAGCTGAAGTGTGACACCACACAAAGCTCCTACCAGACTGTTTGGCTCGGTGCATCATCCTCTGCTGTTTTGGGGGTAGAGCTGTTAGCAATAACAGGGATGCTAAGAAATGGCATTACTATATATGGCAACAGAGCATTTCTGTGCAGTGTCTTGTTTGTTTTTCTTCTTTTAATAGTGTTTAACCAGGAAGGAAGGATAGATCTTTTTACTCTGAATATGGAAGAAGGCCTGTATGGTTCCCTCCAGTAGCAGCATGAAAGACCTAAAGGATTTCATCCTTCAGAGCCTGGTAAATCTTCCATGAAAATCAAGACATGACTTCAGGTGATGGACATGCAGCAGCAGGTCAAACCTGATCTGACTGAGAGGTTCATGACAGTGTTCAGACCATTAGCTGATCCGTGGCTTGGCCCACCTTTCATAGATACCTTATATCACTTGCTGGCAGAAAACAGCCCCTGTGCTCTTTGCTCTCCCTACTTAGCTAGTTCTTTCAGCATGGCAATAAAATAATCTCTTTCTATCAAAGGAAAAGAGCAGAGACATCAGGATAGTGAGGGTGATGCTGCAGACCAAGCAACGTTACTGCAACTCACTTCCCAGGAGTGTCAGGTTTGTCATTATTGAGCACGTGGATCATCAAAACAGCCAGCTGTTAAGCCACGCTTGGTGTGGTTAAAAAACTCAGTGCTGCTGCTGTCTTTCTGCACACCCGATCTTACCTAATTTTGGGCAGAGTCTGAAATGACATTTTAATGGTAAACTCATTTCAGAATTTCCAGACACTTGTTTTACTTTAGTTATAATTTTAAAAACTTCTAGGAAAGTAAATATGAGGACATTCAGAAGCATGACTTTTAATGTGTGTGTATATATAATTAGAATTTAGACATTCATCATGCTTAAACTGTACTGAACCAGCATGCTGACTCTGACATTGCATCACAGCATTTCTGCTGCACCCTGTTATCAGTAAATTTTGCAAAGCAGTGGGATACATCTCACAGGTAGGATGTGGAGAGCTGGGGAGATTTGCCTGGGTTGCAGAGCTGTAACAGGACCTGGTTTCTGATGGTTTGTTAGACCATAATGCCTATCTTACAGGGATGACCAAGGTCCCTTTTGCAGATCCTGGGGTTTTAATGCAAGAGGTTTTACAGCTTTTATCTGTGGGTAGGTTTTTGTCTGGAGCAGTTGGAGGCAGTGTAGAAACTTGGTTTTGTCCCAGACTGCCATTGTCAGATGTGGGTTTTCTCTCCCTTGTCCTGTCTACAGAGATGAGACTTAGAAGTGGCCCTTCTCTGAAATAAGAAGTGATATTGAAACTTTATGGCAGCTACATCATCGCTTAGAGTACTACTGTAATGGTCATTGTAGCATTAAGGAAACGGTGGCAGCTTTACTCTTGCTAGTCAGTGAACTGTAAACCTAGTTTATAGCAGTATAAAAAATAGCATTAAACTGGTCATAAATCACTTGGTTTGCTGGGAAAGCTGTTAGGACTATTCCTGCCTACAGAAAGAGGTGCTTGGTTTGTGAGGGTGAGTTTAAATACACCTGTCGGGGGGGGGGAAATGCTGGTTGTGTAGTGGAAGCAAGAGGTTGATGTTGGTTGTATGGGGTCATTTCTAGCAAATCTGGAGCTGAAATAAGCAGTTTGGTCAAAGTGGATGAGCTTATAAATACTTGCCAGACTTTGCCATTTCTGAGAACCTCTGGGTTGGAGGCTGAGATGGCTTCTACCAGGAGTGGTGTAACCCACCCAGTGCTGCTGCACAGAGCAGTGTGGTCCTGTGGCCACTTGTTTTTCCATGTACAAAACTAGAATTGTGTTTTTACCCTCCTATCACTCCACTCTAGATATAGAGTAAGGTGTTTCAGGTGCATAATGAAGATGTGTACTGAGTTCACTTCATCTACTGAAGCCGCCGCCACACAAAGGAGCAGTGTTGTGCAACTTGTCTCCAACAATTGCCTGGAAAAGTCCTGTCTTGTTATCTTCTGTCTGTGTGTGACCTTTTTTTGTACTGAAAATTTCAGTGCTAAAAGCTTCCAATTAGACTGTTCATTCAGAGCTGGGAGTTAATTTGAGGTAGATTATTTAATGCTTACAAATCCATGGCATTTTTTAGTTGTGCTAACAAACACCAGTGCTCTCCCTATTCAGGTTGAAGCTGTACAGTGCATGGCTTGTGACCTCCAGCTTGCATGGATGGGTCAGGAAATGGCAACTGCTTGCTGATTGCTGTTGGACAAACACTTTTTTTCATTATGAAGAAAATAATATATATGGAATAAAAATAAAATTCCAGCTCTAGGACATGGAGAAAAAGGAGGGGACTTTTCTCATAGCTCAAGTCTATTAGGGCTGATGAAATCCTAGACACTCTGCTTTTATCCTCAAAGTTCAGCTTTCTCTGTGCCTGAGTTACCCTGCATTTTTTAACATGGGTCTTCAAATTGGTTTGTTAAATTGCTGCAAAATCCTGTGTGGATGTTCTTCAGTTGATTTAATCTTGGTTTATGTTGATTTAGTTTCTTGCCAACTTTTGCTAAATCCATTTGAGACAGAGTTAAATCAACTTATGAGTGTCCTTGCAATTTAATTAAATTGACTGATGTAGCTAATGTAACTGATTGTAATTAAATGCAAGGAGCTTTTATATAAAGACAAGCCCTGAGGGTGCTCAGGAAATCCCATCTCATGTTCCCATTAGCCCCTATAAGGAGTTTGCTCACAATTTACCGCCTCTGATCCTTGTCCCAGAGTGGAGCTCTGCAGCATTGTGCCATGCTTTGCATCTACGATAAACCCCATCCTGGTGGCTCAGCCCTATGGCTCTGCCCTGCCACCTGCCATCCCTTCCACGACAGCGCTTGTGTGGCCACATGGCAACAGCCCCATGGGGAATGGCACAGGTTTCTTTGCTGTCCTAGATGAATAATAACCCACTCAAATGAAAATTAAGCATGCCCACAGAAAAGAGTTGGGGCTTGTGTGTGTGTGTTTGGTTTTTTTTTTCAGTTCCCCCCTTTGGTGGACTCCAGAGCTATCCTGTGAAAAACCCAAGCTGTGATCTGCAGGGATGGGGGAGTGTGTAAGGGCTGTGTGTGTGAGCAAGGCTCCTTATGAAGGATACTCATACTCAGCATGAGCATATACAAGTTCACTGATAGAGGATTTTGCTGTCCTATTGCTTGTTTCCAGGTGTTTTAAATTGCTTCCCTCTTATGAGGTCAGTCATTCTGAATATTGGTTTTTTTTTTGCTTAGAAATGCTTTGCTTTTTCTTGTTGTCAATCTCAAACTGGAGGCAGTGGTCTGTAATAATGTAATCTTTCCTACAACAACCAGATCCTATACTCTGAAAGCTGCTTTTTGATGTCCAGCAAGGAGTCTTGCTATTCAAGGGAGCGAGGATCCTGTATTAATATGAATTTCTGGGGCTCTGAGTGATAGAAGACAGGACCAGATGAGACAGTATCCAGAGCAGGCTGCAGCATCTTGCTCTTTTTTTTTTTTTTTCCAGTGTTGTGTGGACTCTTGAAGTGATAGCAGCACAGAGAAAGCCAAGAAGAACCCCTCTTTTCCCACATCCTGCCACTGATGTCCCTGAAAGTCTGGGTGACAGGGGAGGCACTGTGTCCACACAGGCTTCTAACTTTCCTCCTTCTGCTCTCTATTTCCAGCTCAGCTCACACATTTAGAAAACATGAATAGTCTCTGATAATAGTTTCATGCTCTGTTTGCATCCCTTCTAATAAGACCCATGCACATTTGTGGGAGTGCTCCCTCTGTGAGTGGAGGTCCCATACGTCTGTGCCACTAGGTGACAGGACAAAGAGAGAAACCTACAGGGGTTTGTTTGGGCTGTTCATGCCCTGATGCTTAAGGCTGCTCCTTTTCAGGGTCTTCAAAGATCAGCATTGGTCCCTAAGGCTCTGGACTGGGCTCTTGTTGCTGCCTCTGCTGCCAGATGTTCAGATGGAGGTTCTTTTCTAGGGGTATTAGCCCTCCATAGAATCTACCTTGCTAAAGGTTTCTAGGCTCTTTTCCTTCTCATCCACCTGTTCTTCCATCCTGCGATAATACTGAATTTTTCTTGTGCCCTATTATCTCTCTTTGCAGCTGGAAAGTGTGAGAGTAGTGCTTGGGGCTTAGTGAGGTGAGCTCAAGAAAGAGAACCTAAAAGGAAATAGCCACAGTAACCCCCTGCAGCGCTACAGACTGGGGGATGAGTGGCTGGAGAGCATCCTGGCAGAGAGGGACCTGGGAGTGCTGCCTGATTACCAGCTGAACAGGAGTCAGCAGCGTGCCCAGGTGGCACGGAAGGCCAATGGCATCTTGGCTTGTATCAGGAATAGTGTGGCCAGCAGGTCTAGGGATGTAATTCTCCCCCTGTACTCAGCACTGGTGAGGCCTCACCTCCAGTACTGGGTGCAGTTCTGGGCCCCTCACTCCCAGAAGGATATTGAGGTGCTGGAATGGGTCCAGAGGAGAGCGATGAGGCTGGGGAAGGGACTGGAGGGAAAGTCTTATGAGGAGAGGCTGAGGGAGCTGGGGTTGTTCAGCCTGGAGAAGAGGACACTCAGGGAGGACCTCATCACTCTCTACAGCTACCTGAAGGGCAGCTGTAGTCATCCACAACTAAGGAATATGAGTTCCTGTAAATAGGAAGTGAGGTGGGAGCCATCAAAGCTTGAAAACCATCAACAGGAGGGGATTATGTGGACAGAAAGGGAAATGAGTGGCTTTAAAAAAATTAAGGGAATGGTTTCTTTGCAGGATTATTCATAGAGGGGAGTAGGGGATGTGCCTAAACCAGCTTTTCTAGGATGGAGTTACTGGTGGAAATCAGGGTCATGTTAGAACTGCTGATGGTAAAATCAAACTGTCTGAAGGCTGGTTAAGGCCTACATCTCAGAGCAATGTGTCAAAAGAGATAGGGTAGCCTTTGGCAGACATATTTCAAGAAAGTGTTGGAAATGGGCTGGGATGGATGGCTGCAGGGAAGCTGACATCTTGCAGAACAGCTGAGGAAAGCTGAGCAAGGAAGAGGTGAACCTCTGAGCCAGGTGGCATGAGGCTGCTGAAAGCCTTTCCTCAGGAAGACGGGAAGAAGAGTGTTCTGGAATGCACTGAGCACAAAAGTGAACATGATACAATTTTTCTCCATCTGTGGAAGTTGTGTGGTGTTTATAAGAAGGAACAGCACAGACATTTATCTGCGTGATAAGCAGAACAGATCAAACTATTTGCACCTAAAAATAGTGTTTCCAGAAAAACAAAATCTAGATAGATCTATCTCAGATCTATTATATCTCATCATGTTTTGTTCATTTGTTTAAAATGCTTTTTGGTGTGCTCTGCTCACCCATAAAAATGCATTTAAATTTTTTTAATGAGTGAAAAAACCTGGAAAGCCATTTTGATTATTTTTTGATGTTGTTGAAATAAAGTACTTGCAGAGAAGTTAATGAAGGAGAGAAAAAAAGGAGATTCACAACATTTATTACTCTCTAGTACTAGGGAATGTTTTTGTACAGCAGGATCACAAGTGTCTTGCTAGCCAACATCAGGGCAGGGAAAGGAAGGTGTTGGCAGAGGTGCTGGGGAGCAGAGATTATGGGGCATAAGTGTGCACCACGTGCAGTATGTGTTCATCAGATACATGCTAGTTACACATCACACAAGTCAAGAGTGCAGTTAAATTATGAAAGCAGCACATATATGCTATAAATGTGGAAAAAGCAGTGGGTTTGTTGTTTCAGGGATGTGACATGAGATATTCTAAGCATTTAGGGAAACACCCCTATAGCAGATTCAGCATGGAGAAAATTTGGGGGTGGGGGGGAAGACAGGGAGAGGGGAATGGGATTAAAGACTTTCCACAGTGCATGCAGCACCTGCTGAGTGATAGTGTGAAACATTTGGATGTTACCTTAAACTCTTTTAATTGAAATTTCTTTTCCCTGTTGAAAAATCATTCTTCCTGAATGTTTTAAATTTCTTCACTTATTTTAGTTCCCCCCCCATGAAAAACAATAGCTTTTTTCCCACAAAACCCCCAAACAAACAAAAACAAACAAAAACAAAGAAGAAAACCCAAACCAAACAAAACAACAACAAAACCAAAATTTCCTTGGAGTATTGGGCCAAGCTGTTCCAATTAGCAGGGAGAAAGAAATCTCTATGATGAAAACTATCATCTTGCATAAAAATGAGATTATTTGGGTATTTTAGTTTAAAAAACAAACCAAAACACACACAAAAAAAAACCCCCAAAACACCAAAACACACCCCCCACCCCCGCAAACCACAACCACAACTCCATCTTGTCACTTTGTGTGTATCTTTAATTATCTGGAAAACATGGCTGCATCCTGTGGAGGCAAAGATCAGGGAAATCAGTGAAAATTGCTTTTTAAGGAGTGCACTCAATAGATATTTCCTATTTTAGCTGTGGGGATGTGGAGCAGGAGGGAGAAAAGGATGGAGAGGAATGACTACAGAGAAAAAGGGAAAAACAAGACATAAAGTAGCAACTGCTGGTGTATCAGTAGATGATATTTCATTTAGTTATTTTTCTTATTCTCTTGTATTTCCCAGCAGGAGTTCTCTGATGCTAGAAAGGTTTTGAGGAGAAGGGTAGGATGGGAGCTCTGAATACTGATACTAATGGTGCTAGCAACTCCCTTTCAAAAAGAAATGATTGAATGAAAGAAGCAGATAACATCGCTAACATTGACCTGGCTGCCTGTGAACCCCTCATCTGCTGCCTTGTAACACTTATTCACTGCAAATCTGAGCTTATCTGTAAAAATTGTCCTTTGGGATGTTTTTTCAGAGTCAATATAGTATTTCGGAACTGTTTTTTTTATAATCCAAATGAAGCAGTTTGTTCTGGGGAGGACAGGGGCTCTCTTGGTAGTCTGGAGCTGGGAAGCCCATCCTTCTGTCATCACGTGTGGGTTGCTATTGGCATGAAGGGAAGGGCAATGTAAAGTGTTAATAAATATTCAGGGATCTGTAAAACACCAGGAAGGAGTCACAAAAAGGGCAAGAGATAGCACACAAATCATACACGTGCACAAAGCAAGTGTACCCCATACTAGACTGGAGCATGTGCAAGAGCAACTGGTGGATGGATTTTGAAATGTAGTTTTATTCCATTGAACTTTAGTGTTTCCCAGGATACCTTCCTAATCTGCGCAGAGGCTGCGTGGCAAGCGTCTTCATGTTTTGCTGCTTGGTAGACTATGAAATGTACTTAGTCACAGTGCTCTGTCCCTGATCATAGAATCACTCTGATCTCCCACTAATTTATTTTTTTTTTTTTCCCCCCATGACATCTTCATTCCCCATGGAATGGGAGCAAATATGTATTCCCAGCACAACTCTGACATCCCTGGACAGTAATTCCTTTTTTCCCTCCTAAGGTCATAAGACTGATTTTAAATTCATAAGACTGCTTTTAAAACTAAAAGAAAAGGCAAGGCAGATTTGTGAAGTGTCTTTATGGGGAAGGGCCTGCTCCTCCTTGGAGTGCTGGCTTTGGGATGCAGTTGGATTTGGTGGGGACTGAGCACTGTTGAAAGTGAGGCACAGTGTGACTGCTGGTGGATATTGCTTTTACATATTCTCCAATGCCAGGGCTGAATTGGTGGGACTGCTTCTCAGAACATACTTAGAATAAGGCTGTAAGTACAAGAAGATTTATTACACCATGCCCTGGGTCATCTTAGAGCTGGAGAAGTCTTGTCTGTTCCATGCACAGAGCCTGCTCAAAGCTGTCTTTTTGCTTTCAGGTTATACAATATTTTTATAATATTCAGTGAGTCTGTCTTCTAGATTTCCAAGCAAAGAGACCTCCCTTCACCCATCTTTCCCTGATGCTATGCTAGTTTTGCAGAGCAGGTCTGATTAATTCACCCACTGATACAGCCTTATTAAGGACAAGGTTTGTTTTACAAAGATGTGCAGAATTTCCCTCCCAGACTGTGCAGTTCAAGAAGGAAATTAGTTTGACATGGCCATCACAGCGTGTCTGCAGCACCTCTCTGGAGAGATGTAGGTTTCTTGCAGCTGCACTGCTACAGCACTATGATTTGGACAAATGCAGAGCTTTGTGCATCGTGATCACTCTGGTACCCAAACCTGCATGGGGGATCTGATGGCATAGCATGAAAACCCTGCTGGTAAAAAGGCGTTCCCATGGTCTTGCAGTCATTTGATGACATTACATTTGCAAAACAAGAGGATTGAGAGGTTTGACCATGTTACAGGCTGTTGGGGCAGGAGCTGGGCTGCAGGCTGGTACTGTTTGTACCTGTCATTAGGAGCTGGGAAGGGACCCCTCAGCAGAGCGCATGGTGCACATGTCAGGATGTGATGAGGATCTCCCTGCCTGCATTGACTAGGGTCTCCTGTCCTCTTGGCCCCTGGATTGCAGGTGGGTGGCTGTGGCAGCCTTTCTCACCTCCCTCTTCAAATGAGAATTGCCAGTGGATGTGAAGCAGCTGTTTAACCTTCAGGCCCAAAGCTCAGCCATGAAGGACAGCTTCCCCTGACCGGGGCTGCTGTCAAGGGGGGTTTTAATTCTGCATTGTGCAGGGGTCGTCAAACTGATGAGATCCTATCAGTGGGGATATAGCTGCTTTGGAGACAGGTGGCCAGGCAGGAGAGGAGACACAGCAAAGCAGCAGGAAGAGGTATCAGTGGCTTTAAAGCTGAGGTGAGGTTTGCCAGGGTTGTATACCTCTTCAGTTTATCAGCCCATCTGGTGACAGCAGCGTCGTGCCTGGGAACCAGGTAACAGTGGGGAGAGGAGTTTATTAGGAACTTCCAGTTTTTAGGTGCTTTAAGTTGTCTGGCTTATTAATTTACAAAACTAATAAATGTTTTCCATGGAAGTCTCTAGCTGCTGGTTTGAAGTAAAAGTTAAGCGCTGCATTTTTCTGCTTGTAGTGTTACCTCTTAGAAAAGAAGAGAAAAAGTGATTCAGTAGCAGTGTTGGTTTTATGTTTACATGCTGGTAATTGGAGGGAAGCGAACCCAGGGCACTGCTATTGCTGAGCCTTTTCCCTCTGTGATGGCAGGTGACTGCTCTGCTGACCACAGAGAAAGCAAACCCACTGAGGTTCTTCATGGGCTGTTGCATTTGTCTTGTGGTTTGTGGACTGGTTTTTAGGCACCTGATACTACTTGGTTTTAGCAACCATTTTAGGAATGTGCATCTGTCTTGTACTTGTCCAGCCCCTCTAAATACTGCTGTTGCTCAGAATTTTATATCAATCCCCTGAGAGGTTGAAATAAAGCAAAGCTGAGCAGGAATGAGCATGGGAATTAGCTGTGAGGTGACCGAAGAGCTGTTTGGTAAAGCAGGAGCTCACTTGCACACCAAATTAGAAATGAAATTAAAACAACTTTTCAGATTTGCTTTCTTTCCACTTCTCTCTGCTCCTCTGGGAGTTTAATGAGAGAGAGGACATGACAAAATACTGAGCTTAAGTCTGTTTTTCTGCTGAGTCTGGTCCTGCTGTAATCCTAACTGCTTGTGACTGAGCAGTATTTGAAGGATCATAGGCTAGGGGTTTTTTGATGTGCTCTCCAAAGAGATTCATGTGTGAATGAATGTATGACTCTCGGAGTCTTTTATGAAACTCTGATTTGGCTGTGGGCTATCTCCTGCTATAGTGCAGCCTTCAAATATGGATAACTTAATGGATGACTTAGGGATGCTGCTCATATCTCTGCTTCCCTGTCTTGTGTGTCTGGATCTGGCCATGGCTGAGAGGTAATTGGGAGGTGTAGGAGGCTCAGATACAGATGTATGACCTTCCTTTGCAAAAAGGGAGGCAAGTAGGAGCTAATGACACCTGGTTCATGACCCATTTCATGTCTGCCAGTGTGTGCGCACACATCTACTTGTTTGATTTTATAGTGGCCACTCAGCTGGACATCCTCTCCTGCCAGTTATACTGTGGTGTCTGTCTGGCCATGCCCATGCTATAGACCCTTCTTATGAAAACAGGCTAAAAATTGCTTTTTGTTACCTTTTGGCGAAAAGCACAGAGAGCTTTTTTTGCAGACTCAGAATGTTGCTAAAGAAACTAGTATTGAGACCTGACTCACTTTTTTTTTTTTTCCTCATCTCTGAGTACTCATTTTCAGCCAAATGCTGAATTCCTTTAAAAATAAGCTTAGTGCTTTGCTGTATAAAGTGTTATAGTTTGTCAAAGCTGGTTTTGCTTTAGGCAGAACATGAGTTTTTCCTGTCTACTGTCAGGGTGACTTGGGCAGCAAGGAGTTGTGTGCCTTCAAGTATTTTGTGCATCTTTTTTCTGTTTAACTCAGGACAATGCTTGTCTTGGGTCTGTACTGTAGGGGGGATGTTAAAAATACAAGCAAACAAACCCTAATATTCAGTCAAATAAGCTTTGTGAACTTTTTGTCATGGATTTTTAGCAGGATTTTCAGATTCCCAGTCCATTCTTGGACTAGATTTTCTAAAAATCCTTTTTCTTTCTGAATTAACAGACAGACCTCTTAAGCATGACTGGTTTTGTTGTGTGATTAGTTTTTAATGTCCTTCCTAGTGGAAAACATTTAGCCAGGATGGTTCTGACATGGGCTAGGGTCTTGGGCCTGGTTTGTGTGTGGCCAGCAGAGATGGTGACAAACTCTACAAATACAAAACTTGTCCATTTATATTTGGAAGACTTCGTGAAACCATTCTCTGCCTTTTTTTTTTTTTGAGGCTAATAAGCTTCAGCCCTTTTTGACTAACAAGTTGTTTTTAAGCCCCCTTGGAGATGTCTTATCCTTCTGAGATGTACAGTGAAATGGAGAACATTCCCAGGGGTCACCATCCTCTGGAGTAGGCTCACAAGGGACAGCCTCACTAGTTCGGTGACATTGCTTTTCTCCTAAACTGGGCCTTGCAACATGCTGTTACACAAAGAGGGCTCTGAATTTAAATTTATTACTCTTTTATTATTCCTAGAGTTGAGCAAATGGAACTTCTGCAGGTTATTAGAAAGAGTGAAGATGGTTTGACCACAAAAAGTTCTCCGGGTGGTGTGGAGAAGTTCCTCTGCAGAAGCACCTGTTTTTAATTACTCTTTTGAACCAATTTGGTTGTAGCAAACCAATTCCATTAACAGGCTAAGTAGAATAATGACAGGCACAGCTGCTAGAATTCCTTATTACACTTCTAGTTAAAATCCTTTTTGCTTTGGGAAACACTAATCTAATGTCATGACTGTGTTCATTATGAAATCTTTCATAGTTGAGCACATCCAAATGCTTCACATATTTCGTAATTTTCCCCCTCCCTACTATATGACCAAAATACATAAATTATGAGAACTTCTCCCCAGAGAAACAGAGCTAATTGATGCATTAATGTTCCTGAGATAAATCAAATTGAAGTCCCCTGATATGTTTAGCCCTAGAGTAAACTTACATATTAGTTCTAATGTTCTTTGGGATGTTTAAGACTTGATTTCAGTCAGTCCTGTAGCTCATCATCCAGACATAAGTTCAAATATCCAGTTGCTGTCTTTACTTCAGAGAACTGGGCTGTGCTGGGTTAAGCTTGAATTAGGAAATGGTCTCAGCTGGTAAAAAAGATACTTCCCAGACTGTCTTATGCTTGCCAGACTGTCTTAGGCTGTCTATCCCAGCTATCCCATCCCTGATAGTACTAAAGGATGCCCAGAGAAGAGGGACAGGGTCAGTGTGTGTATTGGGTGATCGTTTCCTCTGTGCAGCTTGCTTCTGCCTCCCAGTCCCAGGATGTTCTTCTTCTTGAGAACCATCTGTGAGTTGGATGATGTCCTTTTGCCACCTCTCCCCTCCACCTCCCCCCCCATCCTTCAGCTGTGAGTTTCATAGCACAGATGTAAACTGTGCAAGAAAAACAGCCCTCACTTTATTTAGTTTAAATGATGTGTCCCTGTGTGCCCTTTAAATCACCAGGGTACCCGTGTCTCCAGCTAAAAGGCTGAACTGCTCAGGGAGGAGGGAAATACTGCAGTGCTGGGGCATGAAGTGGAGTAGGCAAAATGTGAAATGCAATGAAGCAAGTGGGGAATGTAGGTTCAGATCCAATTCATGATCCAACACCTAGTTTGTGAATGAATGCTTGTTTCTTGTTATCCTTGCTGTGTGCCTGTGCACATACGTGATGCATGCTGCTGCCCTTTGGAGATTTACACCTTACCCTCAAGATCTGACATGGCTAATTTCTCAAGTGCTAGTTTCCAAACTACTTTGATCACTAAGAAACAGCTGAGTTTTCATGGATTAGAGTCAAATCATCCATCCTGAGAGACAGTGCAGAAAGGTGAGTCCCGGCATAGGCTGCATTTCCTCCTTCTTAGAGAAAGTATGAAGCAGGAACCAGGAGAAATCCAGGTGCTCTCGTGTGCCTGAGGCTAGGCACTGCCTCTTATCCATGCTGCAGTGTTACCACTCAACTTCTTGTCTGTAAGTGGTTTTCTCCTGGGACATGGTATCTCACTGCATCACTGTGAGGAAGTTGTAGAGCTTTCTGGGCATGCTAGCAGCTGCAGCATCTCTTGATGCTCTGACTTCAGGTCTAGCTGACGAATCATCTCGGCCACTAGCTGGGAGGGTTTGCTTGCTGGAGTCATGCAACACAGGTTTCATGTTCTAATGCTGCAATTAAACTTCAGATGGGATACTTTTTTAAACTGCTTCAGTTCCCCTGTGTAGTTTTACAGTGTGTAGCCCATTAGAGTTCACACATTTGGGGTCTCTTGCCTTATAAACATGTAGTAAGAAGAGTAATGGTGAACTCTGAGGTGCTGGTTTGCCATGCTGGGGCTGCAGCTGCTTGTATGCCCTTAAGGACACAACAGAGCTCTGCATCTGTGTCTCCTATTCCTTGCTGCTGCCTATGTGGGGTGGTTTTTGCAGTTGGTGCCCAGGCTGGCTGTCGTGTTAGACACGCACTGTGCACAAATGTGGGGAAATGGGGCCTTGATTTTTGTGTAAGTGATGTTTTCAATGAAACAGCACAAGGGAAGGAAAGAGGGAAATCTAAGTTGCTGAGATAAATTTGAAACCGTCTTCCCCACTGTGCGATTTTGCTGGGTGATTTGAGAAGTGACATTCAGCACATTTTATCAGCTTAGCTTAGTTAGGAGGAACAAGAAATTAGAGGAGGGATGGAGGCCAACCTTCAGAGACCAGCTTTGCCAGAGAAGGCAGCTGCCAAGCAGAGCTTTACACGACTTGTGCGCAGTGGAGCAAGACCATGGAAATCCTTATGGCTTCAACTTTAAGTAGCTTGCTGCAGATAAACAAATACACAACCCTCTGCTGACCGCATCCATCCCTTTGCATAGGTGTGTGCAGGTGTCTGCAGGCACGTGTACACATCTTCTTTGTAAGCACATCCAAATCTCAGCTTTCCTGCCTGAGGTAGCTCCAAACCTGCTCCCGAAAGATAAACAGGGAGGGCAGATAAACCACTGCTGTGATTGCTCCCAGTCTGGGCTTCCTCTCTGTGTTAATTGGGGACGTGCAGGAGTCCAGCCTGAAAGCTGCTGGGTGTTTGCAAAGACAGCATCGGGAGGTGAGCACAAGCAGTGGCAGCAGCACCCCTGCAAAGGGAATATCATACCCAGCTTGATCAGCCCTCAAATACAAGGCTACCTTGTTTCCATGGGACATCCCCTTTCCCACTGCTCTCACACTCAGTGCATCTTGTGAAGTGTGTAGATGGTCAATGGATATCACAGAGGACAATGAATCTGCTCTTTCTACGGTTAAAAATCTAGGGCCACTCTCCTCTAAAACAAATCTAGGGTAGCCAAGAGAGTTATGCTAGCAATATATTTGGCAAGGCAGGTTGATTATAAAATCTGTTTGCTTCTCTGTGAATAAACCCTTGACACCTCACTTCAACAAAACCGCTGGAGTGTGATGTACTGCTTTTTCTGGTAAATACTAGCTGATCAACAAGGATGCTAAAAGCAGCGAGGCTATCCATTGCTAATTATAAAGCTGTTTCAGCCAGGCCTGTAAAATGTGATGGTTTATCCACTGCTTGCTATCAAAACTCACTGTATTTGTATGATTTTAAGCACTTACATCTAATGCAATGGTATTTGAACTACAGCTTTTGGAGTATCTATTGTAAGCATTGCTCTCAAAATTAAAAACAGAAAAAAGAAAACACCGATTAAACAAACAAACCCAAACCCCTGCTGTAGCAAAGTAATAATCACTGTTAACATTTTGAGGCTTAATGCTCCTGCCATGGTTCTTAATCGATAAATGAAATCGCAAGAGAAGTGTAATGCTTGAAATTCATGCAGTTAATTTTATTGCTAACACTTGTAATTTGAAAGTAATTCTGAAATCAATATCAATGTGACATCGTATGGAATGGGAAAGCCTGGAGTAAGTTCAGCCACAAACAGTTCAGTATTTAAGTGGGAGCCACTGTTCCGTGAGAGATCAGCATTCATTCTACCTATTTTTTTTCCAGCTATAAGTAAGGTCTTCCCCACAATGTCTGGGTGCATTTAGTATTTCTAAATTGCATGAGATTCTATTTCTTAAAGGCTTTGGATGCTTTCTTCAAGTCCTCTCTGTGTCTTGCAGGCTGCTCTGCGTGCTGGAGGGGCTGTGGGAGAGAGACCAGGAGAAGGTTGCAAAACTTCTCCCTGTCTAAATCCTGCTCAAAAAAACCATGCTCCTGCTCATCTTTCTGAGCTCTAGCTCCCCACTGCTGCAGGCTCCAAAGGAGGCATTGATTGAGTCTGGAGTGTGCTCGGGTGATTTCCTGATGAGTTTATTGCAACGGGCTCTTCCTGGGCTGGTTGGGGGCTGGCCGGGGGCTTTGGTGAAGGTAAAGTATGGGGGCTTATGCTTGAAAAGCACTGTAATGTCCTGGCTTTGCCTCAGGTCATTAAAGTGCCTGTAATTACTCTGCACCCTCTGCAGACAAGCAAAGAGGCTGGCTGGGGTGGTTGAATCTTTCTGAGGTGTCTGTGCTGCAGATGTCACCGTGCCCCAGAAAATTTTGCCTGAACTAATGGCTTGGGCCTCAGTGGGGCTGGGGAGGCTCTGAGGGCTTCCCTGAGATGCAGGAGACCTGGAAAGGCAGTCAAAGTGCAGAGGTTGTTGTACATGTCTTGCAAATACATATATCAGCAGGAAAGTGACCTGACCATGGCCTTAGAACTTGCCCTTGGGTAGAGTCCAGCTGATTTGATACCATCCCATCCTCTTCCCAAACTACAGCAGTTGGTGGGGGGGGAGAGAGAGAAGAAAAAAAAGTATTGGATCCAAAGATAAGTCTTAGTGTTGCCACTGTAAATCTTGGTTTCTGTTGTCTTGGCTGGAGGACCCTTATCTCTTCCTGAAGCAACTCGGATATATTGTGGCCTTTGAGCCCACCCTCCTTAGATGTGACAGTGTGAGAGTTGGCAGCTTTAGTACTCTTATGGCTTGCTTGTGCTTCTCCTGCTCCCGTACAACTGTATGTGTGGGCACAGCAATAAACATAGTTTGCAGACTGTCTTTGTGGTGCTAAGTTCAAAGGTTCTTTTTGACACAAAAATCTAAAGTGGCACATGCCTCAGTCAAGAGCTCGAACCCAATCTGTGCACCTGCAGAGTAAACAGGGAGCGGCATGGGCCCTTCATCAACCTTGAGCAGGGATTGGGACCTAACGTGCCATCCAGGCTGTCTAGCTGCTTATTCAAACCGGCGTCCTCTTGATCTCTGTGGGAGTGCTGGCAAATTTAAGAGCGATGACTTCTCTATAGGTAAAACAAGCAAGGAAGCTAACTTTAGAAATAACAGTGCTCTGATTGTTTTCCAAAACAGCTTTGGTGTGTAACTTCCAGTGCCTGACAGAACACTCGGGGGGGCAGGGTATTAAATAAGAAAATTCTTTTTTACCTTCATTCTCCTCCTTTAATTGACTAAGCTAATTAACTGCTCTTACCCAGGGACACTTTCTTCCTATGCAATGCCCTTCCCCATCTGAGTCGAGGGAAGACATCTGCACGCAGAGGGTGTGTTATTCCCATCCTGTAAATTGTATGCAAGTACACTGGTGCTTTTGCATTCATTTGGCTTCATTTTAATCTTTTTCTCTTCACCCTGAGCTCAACTGAAGTATATCACAGGTTCTGCAGTTAATTAGCACGATTACAGCTGTCCACATTGGGTTAGGAGATGGACTTAGAAGCAGTCAGGATCCCAATGTACTGGAGTCTCATTACTGAGTCTCTAGTGCAGCCACATCTAATGAAATTCAAACAGATCAGGTTAAATTAGATTAGTTAATGGAATTCTCAACTTCTCAGTTTAATGTAGTTCTGAACACTGAATTTTTAGTGTACCTAGAAAATAAATGTTTTTTTGCGTTGGACTTGACCTAACCCTGCAAGCCTGAGCTCCTTGTACCTCTGAGAAAAAAATGTGCAGGTTCTGAACTCTGTGGACTCAGCTTGTTGGTGGCTTGGAGGGACATTGTGCTAGGGGATCTGGGAGTAACTTCGTGTTGGTAGAGAACAGGAGGCTATGCAGTGCTCTTTATCAGTGGCCACGGGGCAGCCCCAAGGGACTTGTGTAGGGTCCATCCTGCCCCAGGTGATGGCAGCTGGGCTAGTGCAGAGTGACTGCCTGTGCCACAGCTGCTGCACTCCAATGCAGAAGCAGAGTGGCCAGAAGAAACAGTCTCTCACAGCATGCTTGAAATGTTTGTCTCATTGTGCTATTAACAGTTCTTTATTCTGGTACTGCAGAAAGATGAAGGATGGAGCAGGCACCTGATGGGTAACTCCAGTGATTGCCCTGATGGGTTGATGCTCTTACTCCAAAGCAGGCAAATTTCTGGAAATACAATAGGATCCCTTTCTTTGACAATAATAGGGGGAAGAGGATACTGTAAATTATTCTTTTTTTTTTAATAGAGGTAGTGTCTTTCATAGTCCCTTAGCAATCTCCGTCATAGGCAGCAACAACAGCAGTGATGAAGTGAGTTAGAGCAGGCTTCAAAGCTCGAGGGGAGCTGCAAAGTTGTGCAGGACTTGGCAAAGCTGCTCAAGTGTCTTTTTGCTGTGACCCCTTTGTAACATGCAAGGAAATGGGCAAGACATAATGAAAAGTCCCTGCCTGCCTATCGTGGTGGAAGATGCAGAGACTCTGGGTTTGATGGGCATGGCAGGGTGCTGATTCCTGCTGGGGGCTGGCAGTGCTGAGTGAGGGTCCCTGGTGCTAATCCTGGAGTGGCACATGTGCTGATGGAGGCTCCCTGTATCTTCTTCCTGGTGAAAATGGCAAAAGCTGCCTCTTTGTTTACTTAAAAGAGCAAATGGTGTGAGTAGGAAAGGATTTGCATCCTGGTACTCTCTTGCCAGTGGAGGGCCAGGAAGGCATGCAACTGTGGGAGGAAGGGTTCAATGGGAGGAAAAAAAAAAAAAAAAGATGCATTTCTCTGTCTTTAAGCAAGCTGCTTCACTTTTTGAACTCTTTCATTGCGTCAAATATTTTTGAAACTACTAAATTCACTTAGTTTGTGAATGTGTCGAATGTGGTTGCTTGGTGCCACTGGCTGACAGCATGAGGGCTTTTGAAAGGCCATTAGGGCTGCATGCTGTGTTTGACTTGGATCCCCTTCGTTCCCCTTCTTGAACACAGGACGCTCTTCCTGCCAGTGTGGTGCCTGCAGCCAGCACACCACCCAGGTGTCTGTGCTCTGTTATAATCAGAGTCTCCGCAGGACCAGCTGAAGCATTTGATTCTCTTCCCCATCTTCCAGCAAACTCTACAAGTTTTGGGTAGAAGTAACTTTAAGACATATAGGGATGCTCTAAGGTCTTTATCATCCACCTGATTTTGGTAGCGTCTGCTGGTGAAAATGAAGGTCTCAGAGCAAAGGAAGATGTCCTCGTGCTAGTTTTCTTTTGTAAGGCTCTCCTTGCTGTGACATCTACCCTCTGTCCTCTGCAGGGTTTGCAGTTTGGCAAATTATGTTGTCCCAGTGTGTGTGTACCTGCCCACCCAGGCCGCAGTACCATGTTTAAGGTACGATATCTTCTTGCTGGTTATAGGGTGTTGCAGGGACTGGAAACAGTTATTCCCAGGGGCACTCCTCACTCCTTCCTTCATACACATTTCTTTTCAGTTGCAAATCCCATTGCCAGCACAATAATTGTTTTCACTGCTTCATTGGGAGTAGTGAGGTTAACATCTTGAGCAGCAGCTAAAATAGACAAGAGCAAATAGCACAATAGCTTAATCCCCTGGAAATTACTCTTTTCAGCATGGAGTTATGTTTCCTTTTTATCTCTCTCCCTTTTTCTTTTTAAAGGCCAGAATTACATTTTATTTACAGCTGAGCCCAGGACATGTAGTCTGCTGCTTCTGAGACCAGAGTCACTTGAGTAATCCTCTGGATACCTTTTATCCAAAGGGAGTTTCCTAGCTAGAGGGCTGCAAGACCTCGGTGATGCAGGGAGGAGCAGTTAAACACATGATCTTGCCTTCCCCAAATGTGGCGGCTGCAAATGAAGTCCCTCAGTGGAGCAGCAGCCCTCTGGTTCTGCCTGCAGCAGAGCTGGGAGTGGGTTCAAGTTGTCCTTGCAGAGATGAGTGGCTTCCAATGTATATAAATATCCAACCTTTCTCGGTTGACTCTATCAGTTTCCATATAAACAGACATGCAGTCATTTTCCAAGTGAGCCATCTGGGTTTGACAGATGTCTCCAACGTTTTCTGAGCCCATTGTTAAAGGGGAAAAAGGGAGGGAATATTCTGAATTGAAGGAAATAGCTTCTGATGGCAGTCTGCAATTTCATGGGCCGGGAGATGAACTGCCCCTCTTTCCCTCAGTTGTCATCAGCTCCATTGATAGTAATCTGCATTTGCAGCCTGGGAAGCATTGCTTCTCATGGGAAGTGCTCGAACTGTCCCTTTTTGTGGTAGGGGGTTCAGGTGTACTTTTACCCTTGATACAGAGCTAGGGGTCTTTTCACACAGCTGAGATGTTACACTGGCTTTTGAAGCCATATGAGTGAGATCTTTCCAGCCCTTATCTGGGACAATTACCACAATTTGCATGCCTTTTACCTGTTCTGATCCCAAAGCCTTGTGAACACTGGTAACAGGTAAGGTGTTGTGTCTGTGTGTCCCCCCACCCTCACCCCTTTCAGGTCTTAGAAAGACGTGTATTTGTATGCTCTTAAAGCCTTTTTGAATCATGTTATTTACTTTTTTGTAATGTAGACAGATCCCCATGTCTGATCATTGCTAACAAATTGTGAAGTTAATGAAGCTGACATTATGGCCAAATACCAATAGCAAATGCCAACATTATGCTATCTATATTTTTTTCACTGTTTCCTTTTGGATTTTTTTTGTGTTGTTGTTGTTCTTAATGAAAGCATGTGAAGTATATCAGCTTCCTGGAAGTGGTAATATTAAAAATAGAAGGGGATGTGTGTATGAAGTGCTTGCTCTGGTAAAGGTCATGCATTAGAAGTGAATTTCAACAAATGTGTTCAGATGAGCAGCTGTGGTGAGACTGATTCTCCTTTCTGATATGGGTGGGATGAAGTCTCAAGGTGTCACTGCTTTGACACACACATACAAGTTTTGCTGTGCCTGAAGTTTTCTGCCATCCTCACCATGCTGCTGTTGGTGGCTGTGAGGACAGAAGAGCAGATGCACAGAATTGCAGGGCTGCAGGCTGCTGTCACGTACTGGATGTGAACATGGAAATGATCCTAATGCTTCAGTGAGAGCAAAGTCCAAAGGGCACATTTAGGACAACTTTGCTAAAAAATGCAGGGTTTTATGTTTGCTTTTAGAGTTCATGTGATTAGCTGAAAAGGGGAGGAGAGAAGCTGGGAGAGCACTGTAATTATTCAGAACTGCATTTGTGGCAGCTTACCAAGCGGGAAATTGTCAAAGATAGAAGTTTGGTAAAGAAATCTGTCAATACTGGAAACCTCATTTCCTCCTCTGCATTATCTTCCCTGAGGGAGGCAATAAGGGGTAATATTACATAACCTTCATGTTTATTCGCTGTAACAAATTTCCTCAGACCAGTGATTACCAAATTACAATCTACAGACCATTGGTGGTCTAGAAAATGGAAAATAACCCATGTGACAATACTGCTGTTGTTAAATTGTCATTTATGAGATGGACATTGAGATAGCTGCTCCTTGAGAAATGTGTGGTTGGACATGAGAAATGTTGAATTACCAACTGTGTGACGGTGCTGAAATTTTGGAAGCACCCCATTGCCCTTGAGGACAAATATTTGCTGAGATCTCCTGTAGCCCTTTGGCATCATCACAGCCCACAGTTGGAGCCCTGTCTGAAGTCTTTTGTTTTGGGTTGCTCTTTAAGAGCAACAAAAATAACCTAGCTCATGGGGTCCATCTGTCAGTACTATGGATGCTTGGATGCACATTGGGGGCTGTGCTTGGTGAATCTTTGACATATAAATTTACATGAGGACTGCTGCCCTCTTCTCAGATCTAAGCCACCAAACCACACGTTACTGTTCTGTGTTTACGCTACATAAGTGTTTCTACTTTGTCAGCTTTTATGTGTGTTTTTAATTCTGCATTATAAACACTTCTGAAAAGACTTTGTCCCTACTGTGTATCACATAGTTCAATGTTCTCTTGCAAACTGTGCTTTTATGTGACTCTTTAGAAATTGCCATTTTTCTTTAGAAGGGTCTGACTGTACGATAAGTGTAAGGGATATGTGGGCAAGAAGGTAAACAAACAGAAGGTAACTAGCCAGCATGTTGTATCAACAGAAGTTTTCTCATGTTAAAAAACTGTTCAGACATCTCTTACATTTAAGTAAGGTGGGACTCAGGGGATGCATTTAGCATCAAGTGTCTTTCCCCATCCCTCTGCCACTTGCGTGGTTTGTGGCACCAGTGAGCCTTTCCGTAAGAGCAGCAAACACCAGCTTGCCACTGTGTGCAGCCACTTCTCTGAGCTACCACAGCTCTATTAGGTGTGGGAAAGCTCTGACTTTCTCCCTAACTCTCTCTGCTGTCCTGTGGCTGTGGAATCAGCTATGGGGTCTCCCTGTGGTTTCCTTGCTTCTCTCCTAACAGTTCCTTCTCTGCTGTGCTTCTTTTTTATAGCTTGCTGTGGTGCATGTTCTTCAACAGTTGATGGCATGGGAATAGTCCCAAACTCCTTTGTCTTACCAAGTGTTGGGAGGAGGCCCCTCACCAGTCCGAGACATTTGTAGAACTGTCAGTGCATCTCCAAGAGCTGAGCCTGAAGTGGGTTTCAAGGGCATACTGATCTGCATGTAGCCTTGGAACAGAGTGAAACAGGCAGAACACTGGGAAATAAAGAATGTTGTGGAGTCAAAGGGCAGAGGTACTCTTCAGTACCCAAACTGGAAGGCACAGAGTCTGTAATTTTGAATAGTGCAAGTGGTATCTTCTGCTTCATGCACTTGTTTTGCCTGTCAAGATCAGCTTGCTAGTGGTGCCTGAAAGCAGGGCTTTCACTGGCCATAGAGGAGTGGAGTGTTAATGCAAAGTTTGGGATCTCCAGTGGGCTCCATGGAAATTACATATCTAAATCAGTAGTAAATGGGCATTTACCTTCCTCAGGATCCTTGGAAAACCCTAACCTGCAAATGCAAATTGATTACAGCTTTGTGAAAAGGAGTGTGATAAAGAGATTTGAAAAGCTTGGGGAGAGACAGGAGGTGGTGACTGGCCTCTGCAGAAAGGGACTTGTGTATTTTGGAGCTGTCTGAATCAGCAACTGGATGATTTGGATTTGTTTCAGGGGTCAGTGCCCAAATAAACATTTGTAATAAGACATTTGCAAGGCTTTATTAAGGTTAGACTGAGGCTCGCCTGTACTCTGAGGCAGTGAAGGGAAGGGACGCGAGATAAAATGTTTGCATTAGCATAGATAGTTCTGCTTTGGTCTCAGAAGAAAGACAGGTCCAGGAGATGTTTGTGAGATGACAGAGGTGCCACTCCGGGACGTAATTTTTCCTTTTGCGCAAATTTTAAAACACCTGAAGCTAGAAAAGCTTTATCCTCAGTATTGTCCCATGAAACTCAAAATTTGCTTTCAAGTGACAAGACAGCTGCAAACACACATGGGAAGGCATAGGGCAAAATGCTGCTTTGAAGGACTTAACAAGAATAAGAGCAGAACCCTTTGTTGATAAAGTCTGCTTGTATTTTTCAAAGACATTTACCAAGGTTCCTCCTGGGAGATGTTTAAGAAAAGGAAGCAGTTGTTGAAAAAGAGAGGGAGGGTCTTTACTTAAAAAAAAGGTTGGTTAAAAGAAGGTGAACAGAGTGGCAATAATTGAGTTTTCCTGATGGAGGGACCCAACAGAATACTGCAAGGTCTCATGCTGAGACTTTGGATCCTTCAAATATGCATCAGGGACTTGGAGAATGAACAAAAAAAAAAGAACAGAAATGAGTTTTGGCTGCAAAGCAGACTGTTTAGGGTAGTAAAGACAGGCAAAGTGTGAAGACATCCAGAAGAATGTTCTGAAACAGAGCAATGGGATGCTAAAATGACAGATGAATTTCAGAGTAGGAGAATGAGAAGTGATGCACATAGAAGTAATTCTGCATGTGCACAAGGTGATGAGCTGTGAGATGCCAGCAGGCTCTGGGGACTTGACGTCCTGGGTTATAATGTAGAGCTGTGTGGTAGTATTGGCTCCGTGCTCAGCAGTGGTCAAAACCAAGCTGAACATTAGGAGTTATTATCAAAGGCAGCAGGAGGAAAACCTGATGCAGCTGCGTAAGCCTGTGGTTGCACTGCTTGCTGTTCTCTATTTCCTGGCTCTGGAACAAACCAGGAGAGAAGGAAGAAGGCTCAAAGCAGGGCTAAAATCAGAGATACAGGGTAGCTTTTTAGCAGGAGTTTTCAACAGCACTGGGATTCCTTATACTGAGAAATAGATGGCTAAGGGGAAATATTACAGCCATCTGTAAAAAAAATGTGAGACAGGGAAGGTAAATAAAGGAGTGATTTCTGGTGGTCCTCCTCTGTCCTGGTACTAAGGGACATCAGATAAAGAGTGAGACTGAGTTTTGCTTTCACGGAGCAGTGTAGACCAGGATGTGTAGTTACAGCAATACATGTGAAGTAAAGTGCTAATCATGAGTGCTGTGGCCTTTTTGTAAATGTCTAGGAAGCCTTTAATGAAAGGTTAATTGGGTGGTGGATTGGCAGAGAGGTGTCCAAGGTGTTGCTGAGAGAAAATGAGGAGTGCATGAGTGGAGACAAATTGATTGTATTTCTGTGTACCACAGTAGGATGGTAATTCAGGATGTTCTCTAGCTGATGTTTGCTGGAATTGCTATGCCACAGTTGAGCCTGTGGCTGTCCTGCCATTGTGGTATAGCTGTAAATGGGTCCTTGGCAACATATGCTGTTCCTTTAGCTTGTTTTGAGGCTGATGGGACTTCAGCCCAATAGAGCACCTAGGTGATGAGAGAACTGAGACCTGGGTGTCTCACAGACCTGCCTTATTGTGGGAGCATGTGTGATGCTGAGATCTGTTCCCATTAAGCTGGTTGATGTCTGTTCAGAGTGGAGCTGGGAAACAGTGGACTTCACTGGCTTTACTTCTTGACACCACCCACGTCATAGGATGCTGGCACTGAGGAAGCAAACGTGATGAGATCCCGTTCTTGGTAGTGTATCTGGGTTCTATCTCAATAAAAAGATAAAGGTTAAAGAAAGCTCTGGAAGGGAGAACAATCTTCAAATTAAATTCCTTTTCTAACTAGACAGATATATTGAAGATCTTAGTCGTTGAATTGAGCTGGGATCTTTCCCCTTGCTCAGGGTAAGTTTTACCTTGTCAGAATTAAATGTTTCTGGGATCTGAGTGCCTGCCAGCAATAGGGCTGCAGACCGTGGCAGGCTTTTTTGAAGTCTTTTATTTCTAATATAATTGGCTGCATTTCATGAATTATCCCTGAGGTTCTTACTGTAGTTTTGTGTTACTAGTCTATACCTCATGCACACTGCTATTTTGTCTGCTGCTCAGTCTCTGACCTCTTAATGCCACATGATTACTATGGAAATCTTCCTTTCACGTGGCTCTGTAATTATTGATGTGATCATATGCTGTCCTGTCTCTTGGTGCCACCTAACGTGTGTGAGTAGGTTGAGGGTCTGTATTGTGAAGGTTGGCTTCAGCATGAAGGGTACACACTGTGGGGCCATGGCCAGCATCGTGCTCTTCATTAGGCACCCCAGGAGCAAGTCTGTTGTCTCTGCCATGGATTGGGGGCTTGACACTGAAGATCAAGTAGAGTTTGGCTGAGTCAAAACTGGCCAGGTAGATGCCAGGTCTTGTTATCTGCCTGGTGTTTTGTTGGCATTTGGGCATGGCAGAGACATCTGCATTGATTCTTGTATATGCTAAGGAGGTATGGCTGCCCTGAAAATAGATTAATATTTCAATGATCAGGGTTTGTCTGCTCAACAAAATAGTAGACCAAATGGATGTTCAGTGCATCTGGCTTTGTACGAGGCTGAGGCTGTAATTGCTCTCCCATTAGGCTTAAACTTTTCAGATTTACCCCTTATGTTATTGCTGTTAACTTCCTTTTCCCTCAGAGTTACTTTGGTGATGTGGAAGGAGGAGAGGGCAAGAGGGCTTGAATTGTGCTTTTGTGACAATTTTTTTCAAAACACTAGCCCTTTGTTTAGATCCTAAACTGCTTTTAAATGCATGACCTTTATTCAGATTTGCATCTACCACATTTGCTTGGTTGATTGTTTGCCTCCATTTCTCTGGCCTTGAAATTCTGGATATCTCAAATATTGGTATCCATTAGATACACACATGTCACTCTCCCTATTCTTATTTATTAGCTCCAGTGAAGTCCTGCTGTTAGCTGCATGACTAAAAATACACTTTTAGGCTTGGCCAAGTAGAAGAGCTTTCCCAAGGAGAAGCTGGCATAGCAGGTGGCAGCACTGAGTTTGAAACACTCCCATGGCAAGTTGACTTCTTTCTGGGAAAAAAACCCACAATATAAGTTTGTTACCAAATCTGTGAAACAGAAAAAAAAAAAAATCCTTTTAATTGTTTAAAGGCTTTTCTGCTATTGTCTTTTTCTGAGTTTTTCTAATAAAAATCATAATGGAAAACCCCCCCAACTGTTACTGGCTGATCAAATTCTCTCAGTTTGAGAATGAATAAATCTGAGATAAAAGCATTCAGGCAAACAAGATTTGCAATATCATATCATGGTAACCTACTGGCCTGGTGATGTGTATGGGGTACAGAAGAAGGTGGTATTTAACAATATGCTCTTATGTGCTTGATTAGGGCATCTGCCCAAGCAGAGTCATGTTCTTCCTTCTGTGCTGCTTGTGGACCATCAATATTTCATAAATCAAAACCTGTACACCTTGGGAAAGTTCACGAACTTCCTGGGTTTTAAGTCCTGTACTTTGAAGGAAAAGCCCTTGAAAACTGCATGACATCTGAAATTGTGCCCTTTTTCAGGATGCTCCACTAGTTCCCTGATGAGCAAGCAAGTTCAAGACTCTCTTGGTGCAGGCAGGTGGAAGTGAACATGATGAACACTGAAGAATGTTAAATGAGCCACCTTGTTCCTGTGGAGGTCCCCATGCTCTGTGTCCTCCTGTGGTTTCTGGATTGCAGACTTGGAGGGGCTCTCATGCCTCTCCTGTGGCCCTGAGCATGCAGGTGGGACCAAGCGCTGTCATACAGGCTGCAGTGGCCCTGCTGTGTTTTAAAATGTAGCTTTTTCTTGCTGTTGACACCAGCACAGTCTCATGAGCTGGCACTATTAGCACGTGAGTTTTCCCCTCACACTGCGCAAGAATAATTACCCTCTCTCAGCAGTGTGTTTCTGTTCCCTCTGATTTATGGAGGCAAGGAACTCAATTGGGAGGATGAGTCAGAAGTAATTGAGCTCCAGGGGGACTGTAATTCATGGCTTTTCTTCTCTGTTTTTTTGTCCTGTACTGTGCCTCACAGTTACCAGTGCTTTGGCCTTCCAGGGAACATACGTGAAAGCTTAGAAGTGAGCTTGGGCAATATACTGTCTTGATTCCCATTTTAAAACCAACATGATTTGCTAGATTATATGATACTGCTCTGGCAGGGCGGTTGGACTTGAAGATCTCCAAGGTCTCTTCCAACCCCTGACACACTGTGATGATTCTGTAACTCAAGAATGTGACAAAGATAATCTTTTGAGTTTTGTAATAGCATATAGAATGTGATTTCTTTTTGGTTATTCCCAAACACTTGGCACCTTGTACAAAATTGGGCTGGGTGTGAGAGCTTCTCTGCAGGAGCATTCATGTGCGGATGCTACTGGAGGGGGGATTTGGCAGTGGCTGAGTTGCAGGGGAGCAGCGCTGGGTTTAGGTGCAGAGCACGGAATAGACAACTGGTAGGTATAGCTGAAGTTCCTGGAAAGACACAAAGTCATTTAGAGGCCAGGGAAAGATTTAAGGAAGGGCTGTTGTTTCTGCAGAGAGGAAGACAAATATGTACATGTCTGAGGAAAGGGAGATGAGCAGCAGTGTGTGTGTGAGTATGGTGCTGTTTCATGCTGCTGTTGCTTGAGTGAGTCATGAAGACAGACCCCAGGCGAGCAGGGAATCGACGGCGTGGGCTGGGGCAAAGGTGGGATACAGAGCTATTATTTGTTGAACAGACATAGCAATAAATGGGTACCAGATACGTTTGGCACCTTGCTGAAAAGGCTGAAGTCTGTGGCGTTTGCCTCCCCATGATGTTTTTAGAAAACAAGTCCCACAGTGGCTGGGTGGGCAGCAGGGCAATATACAAGACCTGTGGTGAGGTGAGCTGCTGGCTGATCAGCTGGCAGCAAGGAAAGGAGTTTTTATTACCCTCTTGAAATAATTGCTGTCCTGGCATGGTGATGAACCAGGCACTGGTGCTTACAGGTGTCTCAGTCTCACAGGGAGGATGTGAGCTGAGGAGCTGAATAATTTCCCCCATCTTTCTAGAAGGGCATGGCAGAAAGTCTGTGGCAACCAGCTAATCTGTGTGCCTCAAGCAGTGCAATTCAAGTTGGGATCTCTGCCTTTTTGTTAGTTTGGTGTCTCCTTCAGGCAAGTATCCCTTGTTCTGGTTAAAAACTTTTCCTGAGGAAGCTCTCTACTAATAGAAAGCAGTGGGACAGCTTGTGCAGTGTCCCATTCCCCTGCTATTTTGAACAGCACCTTTGCCATTAGCTGAAACAGTTGCCAGATGCAGCCGCTGGCATCTCCCAGCTTGGGGCTGACTAACAAACTTCTGTACAAGCCACAGTGACTGATGAGTCTGCTCTCACATTTCCATTTCTATTTACAGTTTAATTTATCCCTCCCTCTGTGGAGTACTTTTTGAGAGCACTTCAGTGGCTTTTTCCTTCATGTGTAGTAAAACTAAACAAAAGAGTTTGATGCTTCTTCACTGGGCTGAGTAACTCCCTGTTATGATTGATAATGGTGAAACTGGTTTATAATCTGTCTGAACAGTGATGCATATCATTAAAAACTAAGCTGACAAACTTGAAGTCCTCTACAAATCTGATTGTTTTGAACAGCAGATGATCTCTGGGGAAATTTGAGCGGGAGCTCTAGCTCTGAGGGTACTTTGAAGCAAGAAGCTGAATGCATTGTGAGAAGTAATTCTGAAAACTAAGGTGATGGATCAACAATTCATTGATTTATATGTGCCTTTGATGGGTAGAATTGTTTCTTGTAAATGTTTTTTTGCTATCTTTTAGACAGTAATCTCTTGGTTGTGTCTCATTGCACTGCCTTATTTCTCCTAGAGACTGCTCTGTCTCAGAATTAATCCCATTAGTTAATTACAGTCTTAATATCTGTGAGGCTTTTTTAGTCTGCAGATCTCAACTGTGAATGGTGACATGGATGGCAAAGTTTTGTTGGGTTTTTTTTTGTTCATTTGGTTGTGTTTTATTTTTTTTTGTTTTTTTCATGTGCTGTGACCAGCTCAGATTTGGGGCATGGATGCTCGTGGGGATTAAACTGCAAACACCAGTGCTGTGGACTCTTAACCTTATTTTCCTCTGGTGCATCTGCTTACGCTGTTTGCAAGAAGAGTTTTAGGAAACAAAGCCACAATGAAAATCTGGTTAGAACAAAAACCTAAAGAAACATGTAAACCACCACATGTGGAAAGTTTTCTGGTGAAGCTGCCAGCCTTCTTCAGATACGTTTTTACAAATGGAATTTTGCTGGAAAGGTAGCCAAGGTTTGCCATGTACACAAGTTTCTGGCTCTGATCTGCTATTCAGGTGATTAGAAGCATCGAGGTGCTTGTTGCTCATCCATTCTTATGGGTGAAGTTGATGCCAGGTGCTTTTCCCCCAGAGCAATCAAATGATTGATTTATCTGTCCATCTACTTGATGGCCCTCCATCACTGTCTGGTCTGACCTTTTAAAACCATGCAGCGTCCTGCCATGTGCAGTTTTCATGGATGGAAGGACTTGTTTCTCTTTTGCAGATAAAGGCTGGTGATGATTTACCTCTGGTCATGTTAAATGCTGGGGAGAGATTTAAAGACAAATTCTCTGACTGAATTCCTCCATGGGCAGTTTTGTAAAACCATAGGTTGCTCATTCTGAAGCACCACCTCCCCCACAGATGGAAATACGTTCCCAGTTCCCTCTGTCGCTTTGGGAGCAGCTGGTGTACTCGAGACACCGGGATCATGCAACAATTACCATGTTAATCAGAGCTTATTTTGTACTTTGAACACAACTATCCCAAAATGGCCAGAAGTTGTATGGCTGGGTAGCCACGTGAAACAACTCCAGCCTTCCCACAAATCCATAATATAGGTGCCTGCTAAAAATGATGTTGCCTGGAAAAGTCTTGAGACCATTTGATTTAGCAAGGGCAGTTACTACTATCAGATCTCTGTGGCTTATGTCATGGGACTTTGAAGGTTACTAGTAGATTGCAGGTAAGAGTTTAGTTTCTTATTACAGGGCAGTAAAGTTGGTCCCAAGCTACCATAAATCATGTTTGTTACCAAGAGGAGCAGAGGAGCTGCAGCAGCAGGTGTGGAAGAAGGTGTTTGAGTCGCAGTCTGGAAGACAGTTTGTAATTCAGATGGCAGAGCATAAGATAGCAAATTGCTTTAAATGTGTTGGAACCCTGTGGTGTCACAGGTTTGTGTCCCCAGCGGCTTAGTGATGAACAGCCTCATCTCTGTGCTAGACTTTGGAAACATGAGGTATGCAGAAGCCTCTTCTCTGCAAATCCTGAGAGACTGGCTGGGTCCTTCAAGAAAATGGATTGCTCACAACTTGGAGGGAAAGCCTTGTGCTGGTTTTGATGGCACTACTGGAAAGAATTATTCTCACTGCTGCTGGCACTGCCTTGTTCGTACTGCATTGCTCCCCTGTGATAGAGATTTGAGGATAATTTAAGTGCCTTTGTGTATTGTTTGTTGTTGGAGGAGGTGTGAGAATTGCAGGGGTGGCCCTGTCAGCCACAGGGGACTGGTGCGGGACAGGCAGGGCACCTGGTGCCCAGGGAAGATGGGGGAGTATGGTAAGGGGCTAGCAGAGGTGGGGATGGGTAATGAGGGACAGCTAGTGTGGTCAGGGACAATCAATTGAAAGTGCTGTGGGCAGGACAGGTGGCTTTCTTGCCTTAGAGCTGGTTTGCTGTGGGAGATGCTGCTGGACCACAGAGACACCCCAGTGCAAGACATTGTTTTTTTATTGACAGAGTGGAATTTGACTTGTTCACATTCAGAGTGAGGCAGGTCCTAAAGAAAACAAACCCCTCTTGTCACAATCCTATGCTAGAGTAATTTTCTTCAGAAATGAGAATGGCCCTGTCACTAATGAGTGCATCAAAGAACATCAGGGGGCACACAAAGCAGTGCAGCGTTTCTTTTGATTCCCTGCACTGCTATGCTAGGGCAAGAGGTCTTTTTAATTTGGTTTAAGGTCCTTTTGCTGATGAAGATACAGAATATGGATGCAAATACTCTTTTGGCTGATGACATTTGGAGACGAGTGTGTTTCTTTTAGGTTTTACCCGGAGGGTATGTTGTGTGTTTTGATTTGTTATGCTAAGTAATTGCAAAATATCTCTGTGCTGGGCAGAGGTTTGGTGCAGTGACACCACATGTATGATTACTCTTTTTTTTTTTTTTTTTTTTCTTCCTTACATGCCACCATATATCTCCCTTTCTTTCTTCTCAGTATTGTCCATGTAAAATTGATTTAGACAGGCAAATGGGCAGCTGCAAAACTGAGAAGGCTCTGAATTCTATCCTTCCTGGGAAGGACCAGAAGGCAACAGATAAGGTTTTGTTTGTTCTAGAATTTTAGGTGGCAAAACAAGGTTGGAAGATACAGTTGTTACAGCTGTGACATGAAATTACACATCCTTTGGATTAAGAATTTTCCTCTTTGATGTATATATTTATCTTGATATTTTATATCCGAAATGCTGGAATTCTTATTTTTATTTTTCTGTGGCTTGAAACCAGAATTTCCATGAGAGAAAAGAGGTTTAGGATCGTTCCTTCCAGTGCAAATTCAATTGGGAGCCTTCACAGCATGCTACATCTTGAACCACTGAGACAGGAGATGTGTGTCCCCTCTGGAAAGAGGGCATTTGTGCATGGCATGGGAACCAGGCTGGTCTGTTCCTTCTGCTGCTTCCCGACGCCAGCTCCAGGCCAGGCAGAGAGCAGACCTGACCCTGATTATGCCCCATCTCCAACAAAATGTCTGACCCATTGAGCTGCAGAGTCCCTTAGTTATTTCAATGAAAGATTGCTTTTTGACCTGGGAAAATATTCTGCGAATGTACAAACCCCATCAGCTTGACATGAATCAGCAGCTCCACTGGAACTCGCTGGGATGTGTTCATAGCCATGCTTTGCTTTGTGAGGATGTTGATGGTGATTTTAATGAGACAGGGGCCCCTGGGACTGACCTCACTGGCCACCTGCACCAAATCCTGGCTCAGCCTGTCCCCCCACTAGCCTTGGAGTGGCCAGATCCCTCTGAGGGTGCCCACGTCTTGGGAGCCACTCACCTGTCCTTCCCACTCACTTTCCTGCCTACTGTACCTGTTTGGAGTGGCTTGCAGGGAGGGTCTGTGTCTGTCCCCTGACACCTGGCCTCAGGCAGGATTGCCTTGGGTTTAGTTATTCAGCAGAGCTGGTGTTTCCCAAGAAGGGTTACCCATGGTCTGCTTCCAGCCTAGTATCTGCCCTTTTTATTATTCAGAATGAAATAAATATGTAAATGCTAAGTTTGTTTTATTGCTATTAGAATACATTTGCTTTTCCCTTAGGAATGGAAATAAGCAAACAACTTTTCATCTATATTTTTTTTTATTTAATGTTTTTATACTCCAAATCAGCAGCTAGCTATTCTGGGGTAGATGATAGGGTAGGTATTATAGACCAGCACTGTATGTGGACTATTGAGTGTTGGTTCATAGATATGCTTGGGGGAAATACACGTTTTTCCTCTGTTTTGTCCTCTATCCCCTTTGCTAATTATTTATCATCCCTATCACAGTAGTGTCCAGGAGCCTCTGATCAGGTTTCTTCTGTGCTGAGTATGGTTCAGAGAATTAAAGCAGGAGTAGGAGGAAGAAGAGAGTGGCTGTGGCTCCAGATGAAGATGAAGGGCCAGGCAGATGAAGTGCATGGTATCAGAGCAAGGAGCTGCTAAACACAGTGCATTCCTGGTGGCATCAGCTTTTTTATTTTTTTGTGTGTGTGTGTTTGTGATAAAGATCTCTTCCTAAAAGGATCACTAAGGAGAGACTCTGGCGTTCTGATTAGCTAGACTTACAGTTGCTGGGGTTTATTTGCAGACTAGCGCATCTGTGGCAGTGCCCACCATCTCTATGGCTGTGTAGATACCTTATCTCTGCAAACCTCTACTGGAGACTACAGGTGGTGAGTCTCCTGCTGTTATCTACAGGCTAGGAGAGATTGGTGCAGAGAAAAAGGAAAGGTGCTTTGCTTGAATGCATATCTCGGTATATACAACACTTTATTTTTTCACTGTCAAGTGGTGGTGGTTGTTGTATTGCCATAACTCCCTCTGGTGGCTTATTCGGCAGTTCAACCCTCTGTTTTGATTGATTTCTATATCCAGACACAGCATAGTTATGTCTTGGAGACTGCCTTGGATGGAAAAGGTGAGGAGTTTGTGCCCCGTTGGGTGATGTATATGCTGCCTGTTCTTGCCAGGAAGGACTTCCTCTCGCTGTGGCTGAATAAACCCATTCCCTTGATTAACTTTTCTCTGCCTCACAGCTGCTGAGCGCATCTGTAGCAATTGACATCCCCATCAGAAGGGTTTACTGGGTCTCTGCTGTGCTGCCAGGCTGCACCTGGTAGAGCTGTGGCCAGAGATGCCAGCTGAGGCTGTGCTTGGCAGTGAGTTACTCCCTTCTCTGCAAGCACCACTGCAAAGGGAAATCCCAGGTATGATGGGAGCACCATGCTGTGGAAATTCCCAGGAGTTACCTGACATAGCTAGCAGTTATTAACACCATGCAGAAACTGAGACAGGCAGCTGTGCTGTGCAGTAACCTCTTTCCTAGATGGAAAACTCTGAGGTGGCTCAGAGTTTTGGTCTCCACACTGCTTTGGTCGCAGCTGTGTGTCATGCTGGGAGCATCACCCGTCTTTGTGGGCATTGCTGCTCCCTGCTCACATGGTCACTTCTGCATCCTTGCTCCCTCCTCCGCTTCCCTTTGGGGGAAACAGTTTTGCCTCTTCCACAAGCTGCTTGTGTCCCTGGTGATGGGGCATTTTAACATGCTGGCCCTTATGTGCTGCAGATATAAAAATGCATACAAGTTGTGTTTACCTGTGCCCTACAGAAACCACAGAAGAGTTGCTTCATAAATATCAGAATAAGTACTACATTCCTGCAGAGACATCAGTTGTTTTTACAGTTTTATATATACTCACACTTTTGCAGGAATTCTGGTGCAAAAATAATAAAAAACAGGTTTATTTTTCTTCAGCATAACAGAAAGAAAAGAGAGATACTATCTCTTTGTTCTCTGGGTATTATTCCTTGCTGCTTGGCACTGAGTTTAATTAAATTCTGGACATTTAACCCCTAAACAAAGTTGGTGGATTATCTTTTAAATTACATGCTGTACGGAAGTACTGTGGGCATAGTGCTGAAGTGCTTGGGAGCTGTCAGGACAGAGCAGTGTTCTCTCTCTGGCTCCTATGGGCTCACCTCAGTTTAGTGCAAAAGTGCTCAAGTGTCAGGTCTCTAACTTATGGTTGGGAAGCTGAGACAATTGGGTGGTTTGGAGCAGATTTAAAGTCTGACCCATATCCTGACGTAGTTTGCCTGTTTAAAAATAGAATCTGGGGTTTGCTCCTCTTCTTTGTGCTGAGAGAACTGAATTTGGTGAATTTGTGCATATGCCAAGCCAGTGTAAGAAAAAAAAAAAAAGCCTTTTTGGCACTGGCTGAGTTACCGCAGGTTTATTTTGGTGCAAGAAGAGGATGGACTTGGCTGCTTTTTGTGTAACCAGCAGTACTGGGCTGAACTTTGCATTTCTTTATGTGCACCAGGGCAAGAAGTCTAGCCTGGGATATATCTGCTCTCTGGGTTAGAGGGCAGTGTGGAGATTCCTTGCCACCCCAAGACTGGGAAGCAATGTGGTCACATTGAGAGAATCCCTTCTGTGGAAAATTTGGACTTGTTACCTTTTTTTCTGTCTAACTTTGGGTTGTTGAGGAGGCCTTTGTAAGGCAGCTTGGGGAGATGGCCAGTGCAGGAAGGAGAGGTTGCACTGGAAGGGGAGCCAAGGAGCAGGGATAAGGAAAAAAAGTCTGAGCTGGGAAAAGGCAGGCACTGTCTTGTCTGGTCAGTGCTGAGCTGAAATCCTCCATGGAAGATCACCTTTCCCTGGAGGGTGACATAAGGGGAAAGTTACAGGCAAGGTGGTAGGCAATGCAATTCCCTTTTCACATTTGTAAGTATATTAAATCTGCGGATCACTGCTGGATCTGCAAAATTACAAGAAACACCTGAATGGGTCACTATGAACCATTACTTCCTGCAAGTCTGAGATGACATTAGGGCACGGCAATGGTGAATCCTGCCGAGAGGGTTAATCCTCCCTGGAGCTGTTGCGGGCAGACCCAAGTCATCAGTTCTCAGAGACGTGGGAAAACTGCACTAATCTGGGCTGGAGAAGATAAAATGCCACAGTAGCAGCAAAGCTGTGCTGCCTGTCAGCATCCCTCCAAGGGGGTTTGCAACTGCAAACACAGTGTGTCAAGCCTGAGGGCTTGGGCAGTGGAGCCGGGTGCTGGAAATGCTGCAGACCGAGCTGGAGCACTGTGTCCCTTTGTGGTGGGACACTTGACAGTGTAGGTGACAAATTGAGGAAGTCTCATTGTGACTTGACTGTGCTTCTGCAAGTGGTAGGAAGTCAGTGGGCTCCTCACCTAGCCCTTGCCAGATGTGCATCCTGTGTTCCCAGCTATGGCTGTCCCTTGCTGGTAATTTATCTGTCAGGTAGTTTGTGACTTTGGGAATAAACAGTGCTGGAGTAGCTCCAGCTTCTTTGGAGAAAGCAGGAGGATTTTTTGGGTAAATTCCCCAGCAGAGTGCTTGGAGGCTTTCCCAGAGGGTTTTGATACATCTCAAAAGCTGGTGGTTGAGAACTGGACCTGAGGGAGCTGCCTGCATTGCACTTAGTGTGATTTGTTGTGGCTTGAAAAAAACTAAACCAGACCTGCAGAACTGGGGAATGTATTATAGTAATTAACTGCGGGGTGAAGAAAGTAAGAGACATCTCAGTACAGAGGAAATTAAATGGAGCAGTGGTATTGAGTTTATGTGGGATGGCATTGCAGAGAGCTCTGTTAGCAGGGTGGAAATTAATTATTGGATTTTGTCTAAAGCTGAGTTTATGTAAGAAGCATGTATCAGTCTTCCAAACTTTGATACCTCACCTCTTTGCTTCTCTGCTTGTTGAAGAGGCACCAGGTAATGACCCACCTGGTGACAGCTCAAGCCAGCTCAGTGGGGCTGGCTTGCAAAGACTGCTAATGTTTTCATTCAGGGATGTTTTAGTTTCAGATTAAAATTTTAATTGACTGTGAGCAAACAAATCTGTCTGCGTGTTGCCCAAAATTCAAACCCCTGCAAGGTCTCCATGTGCTGCTTGGTGGCTTGTTGCCTTGAACAGGCACATAGCCTGTCATGGCAGAAGCAGAGTGAGGAGGATGTTGAGCTGACTGAGATCTCCCAATTCCTCCAGAAATGTGGGATTGCCTGTACCCTTCTCTGGCAGCCAAGAAAAGTGGTTTCTTTTGCCAGTGCTGCCCACGCTTTGGCTTCTCTGATGCTGCTGGACTTGGGACATCCCAGTGGCAAGCACAGTGCATTTGTTGACAGCAGTTAACTCTGCACTGCTGACTATTCATCTGCAAGAGAGATTCAGAAGTAAAGGATTTGGACTGTTCTGGTAGGGATATTATTACTTGCTGTATATTTTTGTGGGTATCCCACAGGAGCCCAGATCACACACCAGGACTGTAGGCACTTGTCAGACACAGAACAGTGTTTAATTCATTGATTGTTCCGACAGAACCTTGACAGTTGTGCTTTTTTTCCTTTTTCATTTTCTCACATGCAGAGAGCAGCTCCAATATTTCTCTCTATATGTTGACCTTTGTTTGAAATGAAGCAAAAGGAAATTGTAGAAAACCCCAGTGAGAAAGCCAGGAGTCTGTCCCCTTTAATGTACTGCATGGTTTGTATGTCAGGGAAAGGCTATTTGTCTGGTTAAAATGTTTTCATCGGAAATCTTTTTTTTCTAGGAGAACTGGTTTTTCAAAGGAAGGAAAACATTACTGAGAATTCTTGCTATTTCAGTGTTTCATATTTAACTGAAAGACAGATTTGTGGCTCATTTCTTTTTTCGGCATATCTGTGGAAAATGTCAAACATTCAAGACTTTGATTTTGTCATTGAACATGTCCTTCCTAGTTTTCTAATTGTTCTTTATCAGTGCGCAAAGAAGCTCTCTTTATATCACCTAGCAGAAATAATACAAAAAAAAGAAAGTATTTTTCATAGGCAATTCTGATGAAAAACAAAACAAGAGGAAGTGATGCTCTGTCTCAGTGCAGTATTCAACAGCACAGGTCCTACCTGCGCTGTTGATCTATTTCAGAAAATAGGAGAGAAGAAAACTCGAGCTGCCCTGAAGCTCTGCAAGAATGTATTTAAGTGGAAATAATAATGATGCAATTATTTTTTTCCATAAAAATAGCATTTAGTTGAAAATTTAATCCTTTCAAAAAGAAAACAATAATGACTAAAAAAAAAAAACCCATAAAACCTCTTTATTACACTATTACCTTGGGGATAATGCAGTCAGTGGTGGGAGATTCCTTTAGTGCTGCTGTTCTTATGAAAGCTTATTGTAGTTTATTTTTAACGATGAGAATATTCAAAATATATCAGCAACAAAGACTGATAAAATTGTGTCTTCCATTGGATGTGTGTAGGTTTGCTGCTGGGGTGGCAAATGGCTGGGTTAACTGTACCATGTAGTGTGCATATCAGTGTTTTGGTTTTGGGTGGTTGGTTTTGTTTGGTTGGTTTTGGTATTTGTTTGTCTCTAATATTATAATGAAAAAATATTTTAATATTAATCTATAGTTAAAGAGCACTGTGGTGTCCTACCAGTGTGTTTCAATAGGAGATTTTTTTTTTTGAGGGGTGTATGTGTGTGTAGTGTGTGTGTTGTTTTGGTTTTGGTTTTGTTTGTTTGGTTGGTGCTTTTTTGTTTGTTTTTGTTTTTTTTTTGCTTCTCCCCTTCAAATGAGCAACTCTGCTGCAGTCTTCCTTCTCTGTGGCTGGAGGAGTGGAACAGGGCTACACTACACCTGTTTGGGGGATGTTATACTTAGGAGTCCCTCAGATTTATTTGCATATGTAATTCAGTGGGGAGCTGAAACGTGACCTGCTGTAATGCTTTTGTTCAGTGCCTCAGGCCCCTTGTGTTGGTAATCTCTGTGCAACCTCTCATGGCCTTTTCAGTGGAGAGAAGATGAGCAACTGGACAGAGGATGTTGGTACCTAGAGAAAGGGCTATCTTCTGTAAGATACCCAAGTGGTCAGATGGTAGAGGTATGTCACTTATTTAACCTTGCACTGGGTACAGCAACGATTAAAGAGACCTCAAATAAACTGTTGGAACAGGCAGCCAGATCATGAACTGAAATCCAGCCCTGTCATCTATGTCTAAATGTGCTCTGAATACAGCTCACTTTTACAATGTAGGTGACAGGTATTAAGAGGAGATCCCAAGGAAGAGCAGTCGCTGTTTCCAGCTCAGCTTACTGCTTTCTGATCAAAGGACTCTGTGCTCAGGCTGCTCAAGTGTAGAGTGTGAGGGAGGCAAAGCCTCATCATAATTCGGCATAATTAATGGTAAAGTACAACCCTCTTTAACATATTTGGAGGGAGCAGAGGAGAGGCTTGTGATAGAATTTGATAATACCATAATGAAATGGCCTTTCTTAATGCACAGTTTATGGTTGCAAAGCCAGTGAGCCCTGCTCCAATCTGCACTGGACAGTTGCTGCCCTACCATGAAGCAAGATAAGACCTGCAAAGCTGCAAGATGCCCCAAACAGGCAGCCAGGTAGCACCTAAAGGGCTGTCCTCAGACTGCTGGGCTTTCGCATTTGGGACAGATCTGATGGACTCTCCTATGCTGCTTTGTTTCAGACCGTTTTGTTTTGGCTGTTTAAAGTGAATGATGGATGACCTTCCCATGTGGATTTTGAAGGGTTTGAAAAATGTGAGAGGATTGCTTCCATTTGTCACTTTATGTTTCTGACACAGGAAGGGAAGATGAAGAATGTGAGGCACCTTCCTTTATATTTACAAGACTTCTGCCTGATGTGGTTAATAATTAATATTTCTGATAGGAATGGAATAAAGACCTGGAAGCATGGACCCAGAGGAGGAGTGCTGGATAGTGTGTGTGGGAGGAAGATGTGCAACTGGTACAGTTGCTATTCCCCAGTGGGAAGGTAGGAAGACTTAGATGGAATGGCAGGGTGGTGTGATCCCTTGGAGCAGAGACCTCACTGCAGCTCAGTTATGAGCTTCCCTGAAGATGCATGCAGATTCTCTTTTTTTCCCTTTGTTGAATCAAGAGAGACATCCACTAATTATTTTAAACTTTTTCCTTTCATTCTGCTATCTATTTTGGTTGACCTGAGAAGTATCAAGTGGCACATCTGACCTTTGACTTCACCTGAGCACTTCATTCCAATCTGGTGTCACCTCTCCCAACACGGTTGAAGGCCTGGGAAAGTACAGAGTTTTTAAGCAATTTTTTTTTTAAATATCTGAGTGCATGCAATGCCATTGAGATAGAGGCTAACAATGCAAAACCAGGAGAGCAGAAACTCAGTTCTACTCTCTGCTGTATAGAAATCCCTTTGTTCTCTCAAACTTCTTTCCACCACCAGAGTCTGCAGTCAGCATGTGTATTTTCTGCTTCTCTTCTGTTAACTGGGATGTGTTTCCTTACGGTACGATACAATCAGACTGACAAGTCCTAACAATTCCCAGTAAGTACATAGATTCTTTGAATGCTGGAGCTTTATTTGAGCTGTGATACAGAAATGTGGTATATGACCACACTTCTTAGTTTGCCTGTTGATTATTTGTACTGAATGCTCTAGTCAGTGTCTTTTCTGCATGTAGTTGAATATTTGATTGCAATTTGGGAGTAAAAAAGGTCAGCAGCAGCTCAACAAGAGAAAATAAGGTTCAAAGCAAGCCTCAGTCTCCTGTTTACTTTTTTCATTGCCTTCTGCAATCCACAGGGAGTCTTTATTCAGCTTCCATGAAGTTGCCTTTTCTGTTTGAATCTCTGCTTCTGGGTGGTTTACGTTGGTTATTTCCCGACTGCTGGATTTTTAATTTTATTTTTTTTCCTACTGTAATGTATGCTCACACCAGGTATCTTTTATGGCTGCTCTTGTCTATTAGTGCAGCTCCTGCAAGCAAGCCACCAAGACTCAATAACAAACTTAATCACCTTGGCACTGTATGATACCATACTGAGTGTGACAGGGCTGCGTGTGCCTCTGAAGGAGAACACCGTGTGATCTGGAGGGAGGAGTGGGTACTGGCAAATGTTGCCAGAAGCACAAGGTGGTGAGACTGAGGGCTGTGGTTAGGCATCACATGGCCACTGATGCAGAAGAGTGAACACATTTGCCCTTCCATTGTGGCAGACGTGGAGATAAACTACTGGCCCAAACTGGAAGAGTGTCAAACTTTTATCTGCTTGCATTTACCCTTGGCTGCATTCCTGCAGCTGATCCAGCTCCTGGCTGTCCCATGTGAGCAACTGCTGCTGCACCCAGGTCATTTCAAAGCACAAGATTTTAATTTCCAGTCTGATCACGTCAAATGCTATCGCCTGCTTTTTCTAATTCTTTATGCAGTTTCTCTTATCTCTTTTCAATATCCGTGTCTGAAGTCTGCTTCATTCTGTGTGTTTGTGCATGGAGACAGGGTGAGTCCCAATGGCAGCAGAGAGAAGCAAGGTGGGAACAAATATGTTTTTATTAGGGCTGCAGTTTAATGTAACGAAAGTAACAAACAGCTGGGGAGGTGTTGCCATGTGTCCTAGGGACTGCATGAAAGGAAGATGAGAATGGGAGCTGTGATGCCCTGGAGAAGGTTTTAAATCCTTGTTTAAACTTTACAAAGTTGATTGAATTAACATCAGTGGCACCTGGATTCTTATGTTCTTTGGTGTGTGTCCCTCAGTGAAAAATGAGAAGTCTCTGGTGTGAGAACCTCATTAGCAGAACTCCTCCACCCATTCAGGTAGAACTGCATGTAAAATTGGACCCTTTCCAGAAGATCTGTGAACATGATCAGACCCCGAGAGGGCATCCTCCTGTGACATGAGATGGCTATGGAAGTAATCACTTTCCTCTTCCCAGCTTGCAAAAGACTAAATTTTTAGATGAATGTGCACCCTGGGTCAATGATTGAAACTGTGGAAGAGTTGCTTTGATTCCATCAGTTATAATGATTTTTTTTAAAACAATTACGTGTAATGTTTTTTAAGATTCCTCAATTTTGTGAAGTTTTCACATCTTTTCATTATACCTACCTCTCCACTCCCCCCCTTCTCACCTCCACCAACCATTTCTTTTTAAATTGTGATAATTTCCTGTTACTGAGCAGCAACAAATAGTGTTCCCGTAGCAGTGGACAGGTGCTGATGGTGCTGTCAGTGGAGGCATATGGCCAGTTGTATGGGAAGGAAAAAGAATTTGTCTCTGTTATTAACTCCTAGGGTGAGGGTTAGACTATGGGTTACTTAATCTTCTTTGAGAGCTGCTTGTGTGTCCCAGACGACCCTAACCTGTGGAAGCCCAAATTACGTTTTAGCAAAGGGTTTTACACCTCTGGTCTGTCCTTCCTTCCCATCCTTTACAAGGAAGTATCTGTGGTCTGTCACCAGTGTTGTGCTTTTTTTTGCATTTCAGCTCGGTCATGGATTGCAAAGCCAGAGATTTGTCTCTGCTTTCAGCTGCTGATAGAAATTAGGTTCCAAATTGCTCCCCAAAATTATGGCTAGTCAGCTAGCTCTTGGGATAGAGCGAATGCTTTATATAGGTGGTGTCCAAAGCACTGCACTGTAATGTCACAGTTAGAGGACAAAGTAACTTGAAGTTTGCTGGTACAAAGTTGAAGTTGCCGATGTGTCAAGAGAACAGGACTGGACGTGTTTGGTGCGGGAAGAACACATGTAGGACATGGTTGGACTCAGCCCTCTTATCACTAGCCTCAGGAACAGCTGAACTGCTTCACATGAAATCTCACCCTTCCTCCCAGATCATATCAATACGCAGATATATAAGTGCAAGTGTATGATAGCCTGAGGCAAACACCTGACGTGAAAAATGTCATCCCGATCCATTCAAATTTGGTGGAGGTTTAAGCAAGAAAAGACAGTCTCATAATGGAAAATAGAGTGCTCCCAGCACAGCTTGCAGAGGCCAGTGAACTGAGAAAAATACCTCTTGAGCTGTATTGAATGGATTGCGTATTGAACAGATCATGTATTGAGCCGTGCGAATGGATCACTGAGGGCATCGTTTCCTGGTGATAAGCATTGCCAGTTGGTCCTTTCAGAGAGGCTGAGCAGAGGGTTGTGTAATTGCACAGACAGGTATGTAAGTCCCCATGGCTGCATTTTACCTGGTGTAAATCAGCTTAGTTCTGGGGGCTTCTAAGTGGCTTTGGCGATTACCTTGGCTTAGGCTGAAGCCCTTGCTAATAGAGTTAGTGGGGAGTGCCAGGCTCCTGCCCTTCTCACTCTTTGTCCATCACCATTCCCTGGGCTGCCAGTTCAAAACTCATGGCTGGAGCACTTAAAAACTCAAGAGACAGGATTAAAAATTAAGAGATTTAAAGAAGAGAAAAGTTTCTCTTTGTATTTGCCAGTGGTTTCAAAACTTTTTGTAAGCACTTGGGTCATGTTTTCAAGATTATCTGTCACTTCCTTCACAAAACTAGAAGGTTATCTTGTATTTGCACAATTTAGGACTACAGAGAAAATGTAAATATGTTGAGACTTGTGATAAAATTAGACTGACAGTGCTGAGCTGCTAACTCCACACTGGGCTAAGTCATCATTATTTGGATTTGCTGGAGTCCAGAAAAGGCTTAGCTCATGTTTTGAGCAAAGCCAGCAGTCACATCCTGCTTTCTTAATTGCGATTTGATATGAACCATGATAACTTCCATTATGAAGCCAGTTTTAATTAAGCAAACAAAACCTCTCTGCTTCTTCTGTCTGGACAGCTTTTGATGACTGCTTCTGAATTGTGACAGTCAGGTTTCAACGTGCTTTTCAAACGCAGCAAGGTTTAGGAGCTGTAATGAAGTGGAGAACCATGTGCATGGCCTTAAGCAATAGCTTTCCATGGAACAGAGGCTGTCAGTGCTCTCCGCTGGCTACCGAGTAGGATTTTAGCCATCAGTAGCAAGTGCTGCATTGCTTGGCGGTCTGTAAGGTAGCATGTGCAATAATTTAGGGGATCAAGGAGGCTTAAACTAGCAGGGACATGATTTGCCCTAGGTGCTGCCCAAGATTACAACTCCAGTTGTATTGGAAGAAAAGCTCTAATTCCCCAGTTATTGTTATATTTTCTCTGATAGAGAACCAGTCCTGGCTCTTGTTGCAGAGGAACAGCTATAATACATCAGGCTGTGGCCAGAGTTAAGGCCAAGACTGGCAGATGTTTGAGCCATTTTCTGCAGGATGTGTACATGGGTTTCCATCCCTGGGTTAGGGCTCCTCAGCCTCTCTCATGGGCTTCAAATAAAAGATGTGGAAACCAACGGATGGACTGCCTCAAGATATCTGAGTGGGCTTCTGGTGCTGCTTGTGCCATGTATGACCTGCACCCTCCTGAGAAAGCCCCAAAAGATGGCTCCAGTAAAAGCAGGAGCCCCATCCAGTTATCACTCATCAGAGCGTGTGGGCAACATGGGCCGAGAAAGTCACTGGGGGATGAAGAATTGCAGTAGCAGCATAGGAAAGTCACTTGCTGCCAAAGGGCAAGGGGATAGCTAACATGGGGAGACAGATGTAGACAGTGGGTAATGTATTTCTTCCTGTCACTAGTAAATATTCATGGTACATAAAGAATATAGAACAGATAACCTGATACCTGACTAAATAATAGCCAAGTTAGAGCATGGGCAGGCATGTGATTTGTTTCACTTCTTGCTTCCCGATGGACTAGCAAGAGAGTTAATGAGACACTCAGGACTTACTTATGCATGTCCCTTAGCATGGTCCCAGGAGTCTTAAGACTTAAATCTTCTACCAACAACTAAAGCAGTACTCTATTGTTTGTTCACTTTAAGATCATGGGACTTCTTTTTCTTCACAGTTGCAGGAGGGGGATGAACTGAACTAAAGAGAAACTTGTAGAGATAATCCAAGTTTAACCAGTTAGGATAATTTACAGCTAATTATAATACTGTTCAGCTTGAGTCCTCCTTCATCCTTTGAGTTGTCTGATGTTTAGCCACGACTAATCTCTTCCCAAACCACTTTTTACAATCCTTATAATATTAACTGGGCTCCTTCCCACGCTGCTGGTGCCAATGGCCACTTTAAATGTTAATACTCTTTTACTAATAATATTGGTAATATAGCTGGGGCTGCTTAGTCATGATCCAACTGTCCTAGTGGAATGGAATAATACATTAAGCTCCATTCCCCAATGAGACTGTAATTCATAAAAGCACAGTGGACAGTATGTTGTGCCTGTCTGTGTTTCAGAGAACATCTCTGCTGATGGCTATATTTTGGGAAATTGGAAGAACATTTCCCCGGGACATATAAAGTGGCTGTGCCTCTTAGGGACATGTAGAAGATGTGTCAGGCTTTTCAGAAATGTACCAGAAAGAGAAATTAGGTTTGAAAAAGCCAGGGCACTGAGGAAGGCAGGCAACCCCTTTTTCCAAGGTGTATGAGTGAGTCCTCTTTAGGACATGCAGTTTCAGAGCTGCATGTACAGGCTCAGGGAGGATCAAAATAACATTTTTCAGGAGGCTGGCAAAACTTGTCTGAAACAATGGTACTTCATTAGCAAACACCGGTCCTATCTGGGGCGGGGGGGGGAAAAGTAAAGTATGTCTTTTGCTTCACTGAAGAAAATGCTGCCTTAAACCCTCTCTCGCCCAGCATGAAGAGAGGAGAGTCTAGCCAAGCAGTAATTAAGGGTTTGAGCAGAGCAATCCTGAGGGGGACCAAGGGTTCAGACAAGCCTGGGAGACACTGCAGAGCTGTTAATCCTGTTTGATTTCTTAGTGGGCCACACTGCAGGCAGGGGATATGTTTAGAGTCCACATAACCTCACCACTCTTCTTGGGGAGCAACCTGGAAGACTATCTGGTACTACATGTGCAATTCTTGCTTTTAAATAGTAGTTGGGTGGCTGTGAGGCAGTTCCTGTGGAAGAGGGATGATAGAGTCGCTGACATACAGCGGGAGAGGAGGTGCATTGGATGCAGCAGGTAAAATGAGAGAGAGAGGGTGCAGGCTGCAGTTTTTTATACCCTGAATCTTGCAGTGAAGAAACTAATGCTGGGACTGGGAAGTTACTTTGAATTTTCCTTTGTGCTATATGTTTAGTGCAGCCATCAGTGCAGTGAGGGGGAACAGGCAGATGGGAGGAGGAAAAGGATGAAAATTAAGGTGGAAGTCAGGGTCTCAGAGTTGATCTTTCATTCTGCAGGTGTATGGATCAATTCAGGCCCAGGTGGTGCAAGTTGGCCTTGCTAATAATCCTTCTATCAGGTTGGGTGGGTTTAAAAAAAAAGGCAGTGAATGCATCTTGAAGGGCTGTGGCTCTGATTTGTAATGCTAAAGGGATCAAGGGTGAAAATTCAGGATAATGAAAAATTCTCTGAGCTCTACTGTAGAGGAATCTTTTAGCCCATCTTCCCCACCACCAGCAGCCACTAAGTGGGGAAGGAGGAGAAATGGAATTAGCCATTATATTCATGGAGATTATATTCATGATTGCCTGTTGTGTGATGCTTACCTGTGAGGGTGTTCTGCTTGCATCTTCATTCCCTCTCATCTTAAAGGGTTTCATTAACATCTAATTGCTGCTTTTCCTCATTCAGAGCATCCAGGTGCTGTTCAATGTTCTTAATCAAGTGTAAAAAGGCCATTTGTCAAAAAAGGTCCTACTTCTTCATCAAGGTGCTTCTGAAAATGTTTGGCCTTTGTTCATCTGCAGGAAAAATAAGTGGCAAGAATCTTTAACTTGACTGAGATTTTGGCTAGATCCTACCAACCTTCTCTGTGCTCACATAGTCACAGGAGTTTAGCAATGAAAGCCTCATCTGAAGGAACTAATTTAATGGGATTATTCTAATGTTGGCCTATCTTGGTGGCTTGCTAAACTTGGGACAAACAGATCTCTCAAACATGAGGGTGAGAGATGAGCAATGAAGGATATTACTAGAAGCCATAAATCCTTTGCACTGCAGGACTGGGAGGCTGGCTGGGGAAATGCATCATTTTGAGCCTAGGCAGAGGGGGTGGTAATGAGAACGGAAGTTATATGGATTCCCCTTGGCCTCATGCATTTTGTTTCAATCAAAAGTGGTAAAGTGTGAGAGATTCTTGTATAAGCATAGCAAGGGAATGGCTCTCATTGATGTCAGGTGTCTTAAGTCCACACCTGCCCTTTATCTTTGCACCCTGTTGGTCCTGCTGAGCAGTACATGAGATGATCAGAGCGATGGCAGTGATGGACAGTTCTACCACTGGCTTCTGTTTCACCTAAAGGAACACTACTGCTTATACATGCATGGCTTGAGGACTCAGTTGTGTTTGCCCACACAACAACCAGTGACATTGGAGAGCTCAAAGCATTAGTAAGGTTATGTCCCTTCTCACAAAGGATGGTATTCTCATATGTTCTTCCCTGCCTGATTGAAACTGACTGTAGAAAACACCAAGAACATTCTTTTCCCCTCCACTTTACAGAATTAATCCAGTGGAAGCAATCTGGATTTGAGGTAGCATAGCTGAAATTGGAATAAATACTTTACTTTTCTTGGCTATTAGGATATTTGTTAGCTGTGGGTCAAAATCTCTGCTGATACGACTTCACTAAATTTGGTGAAGCTTGGATCAAGGTCTCCACTGGCATATTTTTCAACCAGTTCATTAAGCAGCAAGCAGTTGGATTGGGTAGGAAACAGAAAGCACAAAACCCTTGCTGAGAATGTAATATCCTTCATTAGTCAACTGGGCTTGCAAAAGAGCAGGGAGAGAATTGTACCCACATCATCAAAGTCAAGTCAGACCTCAGAGGGTGTGTCATGATGTGTCTTCAGCCCCTGTGTGAGAGGTACTGTGGAAGAGCTGTGCAGATGCAGCCATACTGATCAGTGGTCTGAGATGGTAAGCAGCTTGCTGAGCTGAAACGACATAGTGAGGAAAAACTTCTGATAGAATGAGCAGCAGGGACAAAATGAATTTAAAAAGCTGAGAAAGTATATCCATCCCCACAGAAATCCTGTTGGTGCTTTGTTGCTCCCAGGCACTGCCAATGGCCAAGGGGAGCAGCTAGGATGGCTTCTGTAGACCGGCAGCTGCAGCACCCAGCAGTCAGTCTGGGACCATGAGGAAATGATTATGGTACTTTTAAAAACAAAGGTGTGTTAATTTTTAGGTTTTGTTTGTTTTTAAGCCAATGCGGTTCACAGGTTGTGAGGGGTCTGATACAAGTATAAGCAGTAGTGTTCCTTTAGGTGAAACACAAGACTTGGATGGTGTGGGGTGTGGGTAGCAGGTGAGGTTGCAGCAGACGTACAAGGACTAAAGGGATCTGCAGGATGGAACTGGTGTCACTTCCTGTTTGAACTCCCCCTGGATGTTCCTGTCCTCCTAGCTCTCTGAAACGGGTGTTATGAAGTTTATTAGCACAGGGCTCTTTAGATTGGAGTGATGCAGGGTGCTTCAGAGTTAGGGTGAATTGCAGAACATCAGGGTTCTTATTCTCCAGGAACTGATTGTTGCCCTTAACTGAGACATAGTCTTTCTGCTTTTGGGGTGGGTTCCTGGGTGTCACTTCTTATCTGCTCCACAGAGAGCCTGGTGCCACTGTGAGAGTCTCTAGACTATTCTCTTCATTGAGATGCCTGGGAATTTCAAACTAATTAAGCCTCTGTTGTGCCAAGTGTTACATTAAAATGTAATAAGGGATAATTTTTGCCCCGAGGAGACTGCTGTGTTTGGAAAAGAAGAATGAAGTATGGTATAAACCAGCCCCAAGATAGAGAGATTGTTGAGCTTGTCAGTGTATTGTCTCATGGATATGAACATGAGCATGTTTGATACAAGGGAAGACTCTGGAGGTGAGCCTGGTGGTGTTTAGACCTGGCTGGAGTGCTTTACAATGAGTGTTCAAGTGCAAAAGTGCAGAGGAGACCATCTGCTGAGCGTCTAAGGCTGATGCTCCAGTTATGTTGCACGTAGGGTGTCTATAATGTTTAAAATCCAGCCATAAAATTGTACTTGGAGTGGCTGTTACACATTTCCTGCTCCAGGAGCAGATTTTCAAAGCCCATAAGAAATATTCACTTACAATTATGTCTGATTTAAAGGGAAAAGATCTGTAGCTTTGTAGTCTTAATAATTTGCTCAAACAGCTGTAGATTAATGAAAGTGTTGCTCAAGGCATGTTTCCAGAAATAGCGTGTAGCTCAGCCTTCCGAAGTCACATTGGGTTAGGAAATGTGTTTTGTGTTTTTAACGCTGGGAGTGCACACAGGAGCTGATATATTGGAGAGCTGTGGACTCATGGGCTAGCTGGTCAGGTTGTGTCTGGAAGAGCTTGCAAACTGTGTTCCTATATGGAGCTGCAGAGGTCTTAAAAAGCACCTCATACCTGGTTTTACATATTGCAGAGGGAATGTCAGCCTCATGCCAGTTAGTGACCACCAAGTGCTCTGCAGCCTCACTGAGAGCCTGATGAAATTTTTCTGTCTCAGGAGTCAGAAAGCGGACAAAAATCTCCTATTTGAAACACTGAGATTTTGGAAAGAATCTCCGCTAAGCTTTTCACTCTGTAGTGTTGGACACTATTGAGTTCTACAGATCAAGTCTGTATTGTGTTCACTGGGAAAATGCTATTTTTGCTGTATGATTGTTTTTCTTTCCATTGTTTCTTAATTTGATTGAGTATAGAATGACTAGGGACAAGAGGCTATTTGGTAAGAGTGCTGCAGTCATCAAGCAAAAACATTTCTCATTCCCATCATCATTCCTCTCACACATAGAGCCACAGGGACCTTGCTCCATAACAAGCACTGTGTTTTCCATGGAGAGAGGTGCAGTCTGTTAAGGATTGCTTTAGTTTGCTGTAGCTCAGCCTGTGAAGGAGTAACTGCAGCGATTACTCAGGTGTGGTGATGACCAATGTACTGCAGTTGTTCCTCATGTCGCAGTAGTCCCTGGTTGCTCCTGATGGGTCAGAATCATGCTGTAGGTATTGGATGTGCATATTGTGTCCCTAATTGGATGGTCTTGTGTTAGGGAAGTGCTGTGGGACCACACAGCAACCCGTAGTGTCATCCCCGCTTTACTGCAGGAGAAGATGGATCACTAAAGGAGCAAACATCCTGCTTGCTGAGATCTCTGGTCCACAGCCTTGAAGGTGGAGCTGTTCTTCCCCTGTGAGCCATGGAAATCTGCAGGGACTCTGGACATACCTGGTTCAGCTGTGGATATGCTTTAGGGTGAGAAGGTAAACCTGGATTTTGTGTTGCTAGCCTGCATGGCTACAGGTGGATAATATCTAGTGCCTTTTGGAGGACTTATGTTGGGGCTGTCCAGCTTCCCCTAGTCCAGTCAGGGGTCAGTGTTACAGCAGAGTTAGTGTCTTCCAATGATGTGTTGTTTAAGGTCATGTCATGCCCTGTTGGCTGGGGACCTATGCTGGAGATAACTGAAGTTAAGCACCTGTTTCGGCATGCTGCCACCGTTACTGCCTGGGATTGTTCCTGACTCTGAAGAGGAGCATATGGTAACTGGTACCAATGCTGGGCTTGGCCAGGAGGGTGGGGACCACACTAGTCCTTGCTCTGATCATGCATTATGGACTCTAAGGCACAGAATTGTCTCAAGTGGTATGAGAGCAAGGCTAAATAAGATTTGCTCCCTTGTGAAGATCTGATAACTTTCCGAGTTGCACCCAGCAGTGGGGCTGGCAAACTCTTCTCTCATTTGTTGCTGTTCATCATTCCTGTGGTGGAGTGATGGAGATCTCCCTCCCAAGGCTAATATGATACCCCACTGCTCCCACTTGAATAAAGAAACATCCACTGTTGTGCGTGAGAAGCAAGAAACCTGCTAATCTGTTCAAATGCTGCTGCCCTGCAATAATAGGCGCTTTTCTTCCTAGACACTCACTTGATTGGGATTTTTCCATTGGTGTCTGGCCTGATTTATCAGTTTCAAACATGACCACAAATAAAAGCAGCGCTCATTGAGCTGATCCAATCTGACCTGACAGGGACAAAATGACTAGAGCTGGATGGAAATTCAGTTCCAACAGAAAATGACAGTGGAAGATGGGGTTGAGATATGGCTTCGTTGGTATTTTCCATAGAAGCTGTTCACTTATGTTTTTAATATTTCATGAACCTAAATAAAAATCTGTTGGATTGTTGTTTGGTTTTGTTTGGTGGGTTTTTTTTTTCTTTCCTATCAAATGAAAGCAACTTTTTGCTCATGGGTGGAAGACAGATAATTAGGGGGAAAGAATTGCCTTATTTAGGAGAAAAAAATGGAAAATTTTCCACCACCCTTAAAAAAGGCCTAACTTCGTGGTATGTGTCTGTGCTGAGTGCATTTGCTCTTGCTTGTGTATGCCTCAGAGCAGCAGCTTTCATCCACTGTGGAGGTTTGAAAATATCATCTGACTCTGATATAAAACACTGGACCCAAATGCAAGTGGATCTGCAGGGTTGGGGCAGGTGGTGGAGCTCAGGCACTTTGTATTATTGTTTTTATAAAGCAAAATGAAGGTGGCATTTGACCCCAGAGATTTTGAGTTTCCTCGAGATGGGGTGATGTGAGAAGACCCTCAGTGATGGGGAAAAGGAGTGATGGCATCAGTGAAGTAAAATGCATTCAGATTGCAGGGAAGAAAGGTCTCCTGAGAACTGGGAAGATTGTTTCATTTCTCTGCCTGCCCCTCTGTTTCACTGGGATTTGTTGCTATGTGGATTGCAGCTGTTCTCATTAACAACTCTCTCTTCTGCACTGCTGTGGGCCACTGTTAACCCCTCTGCTGGTGTGTGCATGGGGAGATGTGGCTGCTGTTCACATTGTCTCAGTTATACTCAGTCTCTAGAAACACCAAAAAGAAAATCTCCTAGGCTGCACTGAATCCGACACACTCCTTGGAAAATGCCCTCATTCCCCAAGGGCACTGAAGATCACAATGTGGAGCTGCTGGTACTGGAGGGAGAGCATCTAGTTGGTGCGTGGCTGAGCAATGGGAACACAAAAGGCTTTGGGTCTGATTGAAATTTTTCTCCTGTAGTCCGTACTGGAGTAATGAAGTGATGAGACTTTTATGGGGCTGACCATTGTTTTGGGAGGGAGGGAGGAAACCAATGGCTCCAAACAAATGTTAGCTTCAGTCTTTCTTTGAGAAACTGTCAACAAAATGAATTCTCGAACTTTTTAAAGAATAGAGGGTGTTTTCTCTAAAACAAGAGTTTTTCTGTGCTGCTTCTGAGAGAAGACTTGTCTCCTGGGGAAGTGGAGAGGCTTCTGTTACTTGGAGTTGCTGCTGCTGCCTTGTATGGCATGGCTTTTTGTCATGATTACATTTTGGTGCCAGTGGTCAGTGCCATTTGCAGAGGTGGTGGTCCATGTGTCTCTCTCCCTCTTTTTTTTT
>VWZY01000166.1:225688-241213 GCA_013399075.1 Chloroceryle aenea
CCTCTCCTTATTTTTCTTCCTTTTCACTATTTGGATGATGAATTGGGATTTCTCCTTGCCTGGGAGAGAGATTTTTTTGGGCAATAGATATGTGGCAGTACATCTCAGAGCATAGAAGACCTGCAGGTTTGTCTGCCAGGGCCGTGCTCCCTGCATGAAGGGGTGCATTGTGAAATGCTCCCAGCCTCGATGTCGTCGTGCTCTGATGCTTCTTGACAGCTGCAATCCCATCCAGGAGCGGCTCTGAGCAGGACCATGTCTCAGTCCTGGGCTCTCGTTTTTGGCTCTATTGCAAAGAATGAAGCTTTCTGCACATTAAATATCCTTCTGGGAAACAAGCACAGAAAGCTCTGTCTCCCTCTCTGCAGTGTGTCTGACTGCAGTGACCAAGCCTTTGCCTTGCGTTGAGTGCTGCTGTGGGGCAGTTGCTTATGGGTGTCCTCAAGGAAAGTGTGGGTGCTGTGGGAAATGGTTAGCTGTGGCTTTTCAGCTCTCTGTGCTGATGATGCAGCATCTACACAGGCTGTCTCCCTGATCCTGCTTGGCCTAAGGCCACTGACTTTTTGTCCTGGTTTTGGAAAGTGGTCCTGGATTTTAAAGACCTGCTCTTTTAACTGGGCATGGAGACACCCAGAGCTGTTGCTGGGGAACCCAAAGCTGTCACTGGCTGCAGAGCAAGAGATACAGACACTGGGGACTCACATTTTCCCAATGGAAAAATAAGGAATTGGATTAAAACCTTTGACTGCATTAAAAGAAAAAAGCTCCAAATCCATGAGCGCCTCTCTTCTCCATCCTGCTTTGGTCCTTTACAGATAGTTTGATGGACAGGTTCATCCTCCTGCCCTGTGAAAATAAAGGTTGCTGCACAGACTGTAACTTGGACAGTGAGTGGACCATCTGTTTTAGTCCATTTTGAATCTTTTGTAGTATGCATGATCTTGACTAGGACTAGGGCCCCTAGACATGCTATCAAAGTTTTATGTGGTCGTGCTGCATGCATGTTCCTCTCCTTTAGTAGAGAAGAAGGAGAGTGCAGCTAGCAGGGGTGGTGCAGGTTTCACCATGTCCAGTGATGCTTCAAGCCCAGCCAGCTGCAATCAATGAGCATGGTCATTCTTGCACTGCACCCACAGTGTGGATACGGCAGCTCCTGTCATTCCTTCTGGATGAGCAGTATTTCTAAACGTGGACAGCTCCTCTTGGAGGAACATCTCCATCTGTTGAAGTTTGCAGCTGGACTTTAGTTGTTCCTTTTGTTTATTTGTTTTAATATTAGCTTGTTAATTATCTTAAATCTGTGTTTTTTCTTCTAAAAATAGTAAATTCTTAAATGTTTTTGTGCCTGAATAATCTCAATTTGGTGACCCACAATCCATAGACAGAAGCATAAAAGAAATAATTTTCTTTTTCTCTTAGAAACCAGATGGCTCAGTTCAATCTCTGGACATTCTCCAAATGAAATTGCATTGTAGATGTTCATCAAGAAACTAAATTCAGGAGTTTGGGAGAACTCTGGAAGGGTGAAGGGACCAAACCCACAAATTATATATCTCAACAGGAGGCAAGAGAGATGATGTGGGAGGGAAAAAGGAGAAAATAAGTATAACACAGAATGTATTCTAAGTTTTTCCTTACATTTCTATCTGCAAAGAAATTGCAAAATTCGCATATTTATTCCATGCTTGCTTTTGACAGTCTGTAGTTCTTGCCCTGAAATTGTTAATTGAACAACTCCTTAAAACTGTTTGCAATTCATGTTGTGGCAACTCACTGTGTACATCAGCTGGCGATGCTGCACTTTCCCCATATGTGACCACAGCAGCGTGAATTCGGAACAGTGTATTTGAGCATAATGTTTGCAGATGGATAGTTCTGTGGCTGGAAATTTTTAGCCTACAAATATTTGAGTGCCTGAGTATAAAATTTGCTTTATCACAAGTGTTCAAACCTGTAAGGCTTAAGCATTAGGGCTCGTACTGTGAGAAATACTTCAGTTTGAAGAAAGGACATGGAAGAGGATGGTTCAGTTATTGGAACCATCTGGTGCTGAGAGCATTGTTGTACTTGAAGGCAAGAGGGAAAGAATGAGAATTTTTGTAGAGGAAATGAGGATGTATAGCAAGGAGGGAATGGACTTTAGCCTGATCCAGGAGAAGGAAATGGTTGAGCTGTTGGGTAGGTCGAGGATCTGAATCTGATGGAGGGGTGTGTCATTCCTGCAGCTGTCCAGCTGGCTGGACTGCCACTCACTACCCATACTGGGAGATGATTTTACTTCTGTCTGTGGTGGGCAAGAAAGGTTCACGAGATCAGCAGAACCCTGGGAAATTGTGGCAACTATAAACTGTGGTGTCTATTGCTTTTAGTCATGAGCGTCCTATTTTAACAGAGAACAACAGTGCTGTCTGGAGTAGATGAGTGCTGCGGGAACAGCTTGGTTTTAGCTGCTCCAGTACTGCAGGGCTGGAAAGCAGAAGATGGAAGGAAAAGGCTGGAAAGGCCTCAGGGACTGATACAGTTTTATATGTACAAAATGTGCAGAGATCCACTGAGTTGGATCTCTGGCACTTAAATATGCTCATTGGTAATAATTTCTATCCTATTTGTAAAGATGCTTTCAAGCTAACTGGGGTGTCTGTGCTACTGCGTGGTGAAAACAGGGTCTGCCTCTGGGCTCCCGAGCTTTCTTGGACAGGTCTGTTAGCCATCCCATGCCTCAGTTTCCCCTGATGGATGCAAATGTGTTTTGGCATCATCTACCATAATATTGCAAGGTACTTCTGAAGATAATAAATATTGCTCTACCACTGTGGGTCTCTGAAGGGAAGAGGGTATATGGTGTAGGAGATGTCAATGCAGGAGCATGTCTGGTCACAGAAGAAAACATAAGCAGTAGAACGGAAAGATGAAGAGTAAAAGACAGAAATCAAAGAATATTCTTATTTATTCTCTAAACAAAGCACTGTAATATTTTCTTTTTCTTCCCAGGGCAAAATATGGTACAACTACTGTAACAAAGTCTGACACATTAACAGAGAGGCGCAAAGGTTTGTGAAGCTGTGGAAGTAATTGCTTTGACTCTTTCACTGGAGCTTTAGGATACCTGAAGAGCTGGGTGATACTTTTTCTGACTCTGTCACTGTCTCCTTGTTCCTGTGCTTCACCTAACACAAAACATCATCCCTGCGGTTTTGGAAACTGACAAATTGTCATCCCGCCATTACTGACTTTTCCATTAGCAGCCAGTTTGTGTTTTCATAGCCTGCAGCTTCCATCACAGACTTCCCAAAGAAAGGAAGGAGTGTTTTGTCTATTTGCTCCTTGATTTCTACATTATTTTATACTCTTTTCTCCAAGGAGGGGGACTGCTTTTCCTTCCATGCCAGGAGAAAGAGCGTGTTAAGAGCTTTGTCACTCTCATTACTTTTCACAAAGCACAGCCTGCAGCATTTACCCCTTTCCGTTCTCCATTAAGGGCTGTCCTGCCAGCTCACTTAGTTGGGCAGCCTCTGGAGTAGCCCCCCTGGCAGCACAGAGTTGAACTCCACTGGTCTGTCTTCCCAAGTCCATTTTCCTAAAAGTAGCAAAAGCAAAATATTATCCCTTTTTGCAGGAGGAGGTGTTGAGACAAGGAGGGGTTCAGTGACATAGTGGAGCTTGAGGCAAAGAATATATTAGAATTTTCCTTCCTTAACCTGAAATATTGTCTGTCCTTTGTCATCTGGCCTTTCTTCCCTTCTATAATAAAAGATCATAAAATTTGATACGGTGGGAAAATGTAGCGCTCTGGTTAGGCCTGTTAAGTCTTGGCTGAAATGTGCCTAAATAGAGCTGGGCTGAGGTTATAGTATTCAAACTTGAGTAGTTTTGTTAAGTATTGTGATCAGTGACACTGAAATATTGTTCACCCCTTTTGCAGGCTCTGTGCTCAAAGCAGGAGTTTTCAAGGTTTAGCTGTCCCTGTGTAACATCCAGCACATCAAGCTCGGAAATCTTGAGATGAATCTTAACCTCAGAAGAAAGGTCTCTTTGGATGGTAAATAAAGCTTGAAACCAGGGTGCTATATAGCTGACCTGGAGGTTTAAATCTATTCCTTGTTTTTGACGTAGTTCAGATGCAAATTTTTTTTTATTTTTTTTGGATGGCCCCTAGTCATAGGTTCCAGCAGCTTCCATGACATAAAGATGTGCCCTTAAGAACCTGAGATGGCATGTCATTGTCCCACAGGACACACTATATCCCAACCTGCTATGACTTATGAAGAGTCACTGTTATTTGGTCCCATACAGTGTTGGATTTGAAGAGTGGAGTAACCTGCTCTTGAGGTGAGTGACCTTGCATCTCCTTGTCCCTTCAGCAAAAGATGGTTTTGCTTTAGTAGCTACTGTGTTCTTTGAAGATGGATGAAGTATGTGAGCTCTAATCTGTTGTTATTTTTAGCTCTGCCAGGAGGATTTGGTCATTTCAGTTCAGTATTACTGAGTTTTGTGTGTGTGACATTCGACTTAAAGCTGTGGAACATCTCTCGCTGCTGACCTCTCTGAACAGCCCTGCAGTGCCACGTGGTGGAGCTGCTTTTATATGGATGATTAGTTTTGAGTCTTGGCGGCCAGGGAGGAAAAGCGCAGTGGAAAACCGATCCTGATGAGCAGTGAAGGATTAGCTAGGGAGATTGTACACTGTAAATTTGCATTTCATTTCTTGCATAGTCCCAGGAAATGCAGAGAAAGAGGAAGCACAAGCATTGACAAGGAAACCAATAGTCTTAAGCTAATTTTGAACTTCAAAGAAACATCCAGCTAGTGTTTAAGGCAAAATTACAGGCCTTGTTATCCAAGCTCATCAATGCCATGGGGCTGGTGTCTTGAAGCTATGGAAGAGTAGGTTGGCTTCTCTTTGCTCTGTATATCATTGATGCTAAAGCCACTGTCATAATGATTTTTTTTTAAACATAATGTTCAGCAATGATGCATGAAGCAGAAGGGGAGTTATTTGATTTCCTTTTCTCCCCTCCACCCTGATAAACAGTCTTAGCTTTTTTTGCATGATGTCAGTTCAGGAAAAAATCATGTTGAGACTCTAAATGGAACAAACCGGATGAAAGAATCATTAGAAGGAAAAGAAATAAGGAACGCTGAAGTGGTTTGAGTTTGTTTTTATAGTCATACAGTAGTGATGGCTTATCAGATGTAGGCAGTACTGGATGAAAGACAGTGCAGGAGCTGGAGGTGGCAACTGTAGTGATTACTGATGTGGGTACCAGTCTCTTCAAGGTGGGACTGAACTGATGGTTGCAGGAGCAAGGAGGCTTTTCTTCTGGGCCTGAAAATCTCAGGAAGCCAACTGCAGGCTAAAGACCACTTGCTGTCACTCTTCTGTCTCCTGGTCCCTCCTGAAATGGTTAAGTGGGTAGTCAGATCTCAAACCAGTCTTGAGAGCTCCATTATTACACAAGAGAAAAGTAGCTCATGAGTAGAAAGGCCTCAAGCTCTTAATGGTTTGAGGTTCAAATCCACAGGTTCTGATTGGACAAACAGCTGCCAAAGCTCACTCACAACTGAAGCATCTAGAAGCAGGAAGGCTGAAGTTCTGGGGGATCAGTTAAATGCTTGATACAGGAGACACTATGGCTACAGGGTTTTGCAATCTTCCCCATAGCCTTCACACTGCTGTGAGCAGGAGTGCACAGAAACCAGATGGTCCTCAGCCAAACTGATTGCTCTTTTGGGAGCATGGTTGGCAGTATGTGAGAAGCCACCAATCAAAGTAAGTCAAATTTTCATGTTATTAGATCATTGGTCACTGAAATGAATGTGGCTTCTGTCCCAGCCCCACTTCATACTGTGGCCATTAAAGACTTGTAACAGGTGTTCAGTTCTTTTACTTAGTTTTTCACAGAGGTCATAACTGGAACTGAACTGAACCTTCATCATTTAGTGCTCCATTGAAAGACTACAGAAATTGGTGAAGGATCTCCCACCAACTTTGAGTCATAGTTCATGCTCCTGTCTGTTGTTTATGTTGTTTCAGAGAGATTATGAATTTTGATGAGTTTGGCCCATTTTCTGAGTTGGGAAACACTTAAAAAAAAATTAAAAAGGATGTAAGCAGCGTAGATATCAGTTCATTTTTCTACCAGTTCATTAACTCGGTGTAATTCACTATTACTTTACTAGGCAAAGCACGTTTGGACAGCTGAAAGGCCTAACCTCTTGGAACAGTGCTTCCCACTCCTTGCCTGCATCGATTGCCCTTTTGCCATTGTCGCTGGGAATGTGGAATAGGGTGGTAATGCCACGTGAAATGTCAAGCACACAAATGCTCTATTAGTTTGTACAAGCAAAGGGCAGACTGCACAGAGCACCTTTGCTTAAAGACTATGCTGAAGAAAAATTCACAACGAAATAACGCTGCGGCGTAAATCTACAGTGGAAAAGAAGTTCAATGTTGCTGCTGCAGCGGGTGTCTCCTTTGCAGGAGCAGGTTTCTTTCAGTGTCTGAACATTCAGCCTCTTGTGGTAATACTTCCTTCTGGGGCATATGACCCACTATGTGATGTCCAGGAGAGGTGACACACACATAGGCTGCCAACACAGCATGTTCCCTTGGGGAAATAATCCCATTTCCTCAGGGGCCTTTGGGGAGGGCAGCAGCTGGCAATGGACTATGGTTCAGTGGGAGTAGAAAACATTATTCTCTTGTTTTGTAGGGATGCCTGACCCAAGGAGAGCCCTATGTTTTCTGATTCTGCTCTGAAAGTCAGTGATGGCCACTCTCTTGACCTTTCGGAAGCTCTTTTGAGTTTTCACGTTTAATCCTATTTTTGTTTGTGTAACACTAATCTGGTTTTGTGTTTAACCAAACTTGGTCACCACAAAAGGAAAGCACAAAACTCGGTAAACTTTAAAATAAGCTTATTAACGATTTAAAAAACCTGAAAATGCTCGTTATTTTATTGAGCAGTGAACCTTGTTAACTGAAGGCACTAGTAATGAGCTACTGAGTCTTTCCTTTGCAAGTCTCCATTGTGAATTTACTCTTGTGTGAAAACCATGTCCCAAGTAGTTCATCTTCTTGTATTTCCACCTGAAGCCACAATAATTCCTGTGCTGATGTCCTAGTTGTTCTAACAAAAATCAGGACGTTACCAACAGCCAGGGAGGCTATCAAGAAGAAGCAGCAGTGACTGTTTCTGCAATGATGGCTGTATTTACACAGAAACATAGAAACATCTGGGTTGGAAGGGACCCCTAGAGGTCATCTAGTCCAACCCCCCTTCTGAGAGCAGGGACATCCTCAACTAGAGCAGCTTGCTCAGAGCTCTGTCAAGCCCCATCTTGAATGTCTCCAGGGATGGGGCCTCAACCAGCTCCCTGGGCAACCTGTTCCAGTGCTCCACCACTCTCATGGTAAAGAACTTCCTCCTTATTTCTCATCTAAATCCACTCCTTTCTAATTTGAAACCATTACTCCTTGTCCTTTCAAACCCCTTAGGAACCCCTAAGGAATAATTGATAGGTGAAGCAGATGAGCTTCACTTTCATAGGTGAGCAGATGGTGTAATGCACCAGGGGAGTGGGCATAGCAATGTATAGGGGTCTTCAGTGACCTTTGCAGTTCAAAACAGTGGTGTGGGAACATGTTTTCTCTGCTTGCAGACCTCTCTTAAGTAAGAGATGAACACCTGTGTGAGCATTTAGACCCATGTTTCCTAGACCATGCTTAGGATTGATGTATTTATTCACAGAGGTGGAACCCTGGAGGAGCTTATGCATTTAACATTAGCCAGAAACTAATCTCCTCAGACTCGCCAGAAGGTCTGACCCATTTTCAACATGTAAGGTGGCGCTGACACCTTCCACAAAGGTTCTTGTAATTTTACTTGAAACTAGCAATAGTTTCAGGAAAAAAGTCACTGTAAGGTGATCTCTCAATTTCTTATTCATTTTAACATTCCAGATATTTAGAGCCTGAGTGTGAGGACTGAGCACTTTTAAGTGTCGGGACTGGGTGCTTGTGGTTTCTGAACTGTCTGATTTTTGGGCACGAATGTGAAAAGGGACATCTTGAGGAGGGTGTGCTCCCTTTGCACTCGGTAAAGACACTGCAGGAAATTTGTCTCTGCTAGAATATTCAGGCATCTGCACTTCAATTTCTGAAGTAAAACACTTAGGGGGGGACAAAAGCAAAACTGAAAAATTAATAACCATTTATCACCCTTTTGGGTGGACATGTGCTGTTTTCATCCTGAAAGGGGATGAGTGTCTTAGTCTCCAGCATAGTTTGGGAGGTGCTGGGTGAAGATAATTGTATTTGCTACAGTGAAGATGTAACAAAGTTCTTGGATTGGTTAGCTGGCTTTTTATTTTAGGTTTTTAATTTGTGAAATGAACCCATGACCACTTTGCATTTTCAATAACTGGATGATCAAGTCACTTTGTAGCTCCTTCTTACAGCACAGGTGAGAGTTCCTCTTCTCCAGAAAAGCAAGCATGTGGTGTTTGACCTAAAATAGCCAAGAGAGGGTATAGGACCAAAAATAGGCAACTCTGAATTGCTCCACTGGAGGGAATTGTTTGACACATAATGTCAAAAGTATCAGTGTAATTTTTCTTTCCTTAAGTTTTGTTTTTGTTCCTTCGAGTTCGTATGATGGGAAATTACAGCAAAAGAAGCAAGCACTGCCCCTGTCTGCAGACTGTTTCACCCTCCCTTTTGTCATCTTAAAACTGTAATCAAGAGCACGAAGGACATAAACGTATCCAGTCCTGAGTAGCCCTCCCTTTCCCCCTAGGCCACAGTCTAGATGCTTTGCTTTAATGGGTCTGCTTACATGGCTTTGGAGGGTGCTTTAAAAATTGCACTATCAGAGGGTACTGCGATGGATCATGGTTTTCTACTCTCAGCAGTGTCTACTAAAGGATTGCCAGTCTCTTCTGTGCTGTGGTGTGAATTTATGTCTTGGTCTTCTGTCTAAAATGTGACTGTCATTTGCTTCTCTTTGGTAGGTGGCTGACAGTTTAAGTAATTAAGGTGCCATAAGGTTCTTTCCTATTGTGAAAAGTACTAGGTCTGGGCAAATTCTGTTGTAATCCTTATAATATAGAAGTGCTTGTTTGTTTGTCCTTTTTAAAGAAAGAGCAACAGTTTAGATAAATACAGACTCTTTGTAGAGGGCAAACAGTTAAAAAGTCTGGCTGAGATAGTCAGGGTAGGAGGCTTTTACTGCAAGTGGTCTGTGACTGCAAGTCATTGTGCTCCCTTATTGCTCAGGCATCCATGAGCTTTTTCAGGTAGTGGAAGAAGAGGCTGCACCTTAGGCTGACTTTTTCTGGCCATCCTGGCTATGTTCTACACGGGGTAGAGAGTCCAGAGGTTGTTCCATGCATTTAATGTATGGTTGATGCCCACGCGTCTGCCTCGCTATTTGTGCTGATATTGCTTGGTGTAGGTTATTCGGAGGTTTGGCTTTTAGTAAGTTGGGAGCTCTGAGTAGCAAAAAGCCCCAAGAAAACTTCTCTAAGGGGAACCGTGTAGGAAACATGCTAGTTCAGCCAGTGGGCAAGAGGCAATGTGGCCTTTCCTTTCTGAACTGTGATTTTTCAAGACAGTGCTGATAAAAACCAAACCAACCAAACAAAAAAATATCAGGAGAAATTCTTGCTTTGGTGTTCACTCTCTAGGTGTAGCAGGGATAAAACTCTGCTCTGTGCTGAGCTCTCCAAGTCTGAGTGAACGTCCCATGTGATGGATGGTCCCAGATCTTTAGGATGCTGGGAGTAACCTCAGGAGTGATGCAAGTGTCCCTAAGCATCACTTCAGCTCCCAGCCAGTTCACAGATGTTGCCTGTGCCATGGGAACCCGCAGAGACATTTTGCATGCTCTGCTGTTCGCAAGGGGATGACTTTTCTTATTTTTTTTGTCTTACAAAGTGGGAGGGCTTTCATCTTTCCATCAGTGACTCAAAGTCTGAGTCACTAGGAGAGAAGTCTTTACCATCTGATAGCTTCTCTGTAATCTGGGAAGAATAATTTGGTTGAGCATTGGTTTAGTCCCTATTGGGACAGATGTCTGCATCGCAAAAATCGATTTGCCGTTTGAATAGAGAGGTTAAATGGGCTGTGAAGACTGCTCTCTTGTCAGCTCTAGAGGCAATGATGTCTTGTGATTTCAGGATATCGAATGTAAGGCACCTTGACAGGACAGAGAGGGAAAAGATTGCATTGCCAGAGCAGTCTACAGCTACTATGTGGCCAAAATGCTTGTTTCTTGACTAAGAATAACCAGAGCATGCCAGGTACATTTGTGTAAATGTGCTTGGGCACACACACCTGTGCCCATGCATATACAGATGAATATGTGCATACCGCATATGAGAAGAGAAAGAAGAGTGAGTCAGATCCAAATGTTGACAGATGACAAGAAAATTCCCATTTAGTCAAAACATCTGAGGAACCTTCGGGAAACTGACAGCTTGACTCTCAGTCTTGAAATGTTCATTGATGACCTGAATAATATCATAATGCAGACCTGTCTCCCTCTTTATCCCCTTTTTTTACAGGCTTTTATTTGCCTGCCTCATTTTCATGCCCACATCACAGTTCAAATCATTTTTAGCAAGACGGCCGTGCTTAATCTGACTCCCTGTGCTGTGTGTATCTTGCTGATTACAGACCCTCTTAAGATGCCATTATGAGTGACTCTTTGCATGCCCTCCTGTCAGCAGCTTTTCCCTTCCTTAAGCCTCTTGAATGTCTTTGCTCCCGGGATTATAAGACTTTCAATAAATACAGTGTGATTACTGAATTAGTGTAAACTTTGCTCTTGGATTGCCAGTCACTTAGTACTTGGAAAGCAACAGCAAACCACGGCACCTGTAGATGATCTATGACAGTGTCTGACAGAGGCCAGAAAAGTAGAATAAAGTATCTCTTCATTTCCATGCAAACTGTGTCAGGAGTTATGTTAAAGGAGAGTTTGGTCACGGTTGATGTTTGCTTTCATTCTCCAGGTAATTTGGGAATAGGTTGAGCAGTGTGGTCCCCCTGGGTGCACAGGGGTCCTTTCTGCTCTCTGGTGCAAGCTGGGCTGGGATGTGATGGGAAGGACTGGGGAAAAGGAGAGTGGGCTGGTGGATAGGAGGGGCAAATAATTCACTAAGGTCTGGTGGTATTTGCATCTCTGGTTGGGAGCTCAAATCTTGCAAAGCACTGTGCCAGCAGTGGGTATATGCAGAGATAGACGTATTTTAAAAATAAAAAAAGATGGTGCTTATGAAAAAACCCCAAACAACAAACCTTTGGACGTACTGAGCTAAGTGATCTGACTCTGCTGCCTTTCAGCAGCAACCACAGAAAAGTGGATGAGATATATCTGAGTGGGCAATTATCCTATTTGTTTTTGACCATGCTAAATAAATCTGATTTCTCCCTGCCTCAGATTCTTGGGTTTGGTACAGTCATGTAAGAGGACATATTCCTAAGATGATGGGGTTGCTTTGAAAGGCTGTACCCACATTTTAAGATAAATCCTGTGCTTGCATGCTTGAGCAGCTCAGAGTGTATTTTAACTCCAAAGCCCAATCTTGGTCTATGTCTCACTTTGTCACGCAGGCTGTTATTAAAGGACATCACATTAATTGCTTGTTCAGATCTAATATGTTACATGGTTTAGATAACATTGTAAAAATACTGAAGGTTAGGTGACATTGTAAAAATACTGAAGGTTAGGTGACAAGTCCCATTGGGTCTTTGTGCACCCTGTACTCCTTGACTAGTTGGCTACTTTTGAGAAATCTCATAGGAGCACAAAGAAAAAGTAGCAGCAAGCAGGCAATTGCAAAGCGAGCACCCAGTGTATATGGATGAGTAGCTGCTCTCAGTTTGTGTTTGGCAGAGTAACAGCTAATGGTACGGGAGCCACAGGCTGGGGAATACACTTTTCTCCTTGATGGAAATCAAATGCTGATTGCTTCCTTCTGCCACAAACTGTCTTGAAAATGAGTTTGATTTGATTTGAGTCAACCTTCTGGAAACCAATCTTGGTTTCCGTTTGCAGAGGGGAGATATTTATGGACTTGGACTAGCTCTGTGCACCCAGAAAATCAATGTTAAGGGTCAGGCTGTGGCAAGTATGACCCAGCTCGACTCTGTGTGTGTGCATGGAATGGCACTTATCCATGTGCTACCAGCACACGTCCTGGAGGATTATTAGGGGGCTGCAAAGACACTTCATCTCTGCAGACCCAAATTCCAGTCATGCCTTGAAGGACTTGTCTTCGCATCTCTGTATAAGGCAGGTTGCAGCAGGTAGAGTTAAATGCTAGAGGAGAGGCCAAAAAATGAATAATCCAGGAACAGTGTGGATGGGAGTGACCCTGTGTATAGCTATTGGAGTTTCCATCTGAAACTGCAGATGGAAATATTGGTGTGCACTTTCCCTTTCATGTCAGTGATCCTGGCATGGACAAGTCTTCGGGTGCACCGACTGACTACTACCATGAAGTTAGTAGTGTTCTGCTTGGAGCCTATATGCAGAGAAATGTTTGCTAGGGGATGACTGATTTTTATGCCTCAGGCACCGATTTCATAAAAGCAACTTGTGCAAAAAGAAGCACACAATTCTGATAGATACTAGTTTTCTGGGAAAGATACTATCTGGATTTTTTAGAGTCGGAATCTTTAGTTTTTTACGAGGTCATTCTGTTTAATAATGTGGGTGTTTTGGGGATCTTTTTAACGCTTACAAATATCTGAAGGGTGGGTGTCAAGTAGAAGGAGCCAGTCCTTTTCAGTTGTGCTATGTGATAAGGACAAGAGGTAATGGTAGCAAGTTGAAACAGAGGAAGTTCTGTCTCTACATGAGGAAAACCTTCTTCACTGTGAGAGTGACAGAGCCTGGAAGAGGCTGCCCAGAAAGGTTGTGGAGTCTCCTTCTCTAAAGACTTTCAAGACCTGCCTGGATCTGTTCCTGTGTGGCCTGCTCTGGGTGTTCCTGTGCTGGCAGGGCACTTGGACTCGATGATCTCCAGAGGTCCCTTCCAACCCCTAACACTCTATGAAAATTAGAAATGGAAATTGCTTCAAAGAAATATAACACACACACCCATCCCCATTAGATTCACAGAGAATTGTGAAACTCTGGGGGATTGTTACTGCTTTCATTCCATGACAAAGCAAGCACAAATTCCTGAAGCTTTCATTGTAAGTGGGTAATGAGGAAAAGAGGGCATGGGTGAAGCTACTTCTGTTTGAGTGCTCTGACTTTGAGCCAATTTTTTACTGCTCCTTAGCTGAGTCTTGGCATCCTGCCACTCCACTCTGGTAGCTTTTGGTGGTTTTAAATCACACGTCTCCACCAATTATGAATTTGGCTTAACCTTTACCCTCTCTGTTCCTTTGGTGGCTGGCTTTTGGGATAAACACGAGAGGTCAGGGCAGACAGTAGGACAGCTGAGAGGATGGAGGGTGTCAGGGTGGTGTTTCCTGCAATGAGACCAAGGGAGGTCCTCCACATCCCACTGATTGAGTGGGTAAGTGTAATTCTGGTGCAGTTGTCCAGGCGTTCTCTCTGAGTATTGAAATGATTTTGTTAATGTAGCAAATACCTTTTGTTATTTAATACTTTAAAGTGATGTGTCTTTGCTTCCTGTTCTGTATCTTATGGCATTTTGCTGCTCTGTTAAATTGCCTGTGTACCTCTCCTGGTTCATGTTAATGGCAGATGAATGGGTCTGACAAACAGGTTTCCAAAGCTGCAGAGAGCAGCTGAGGTGAGCAGAAACCCATTTGCCTGCACAATGCCTGCACATCTGCCGTAGCTACAACCGTGTCCATATCGTGTGCACATACAAATGTATTCTCATTTTCTGATCAGGACAGAGGGGAGGTAAAAATTTCAAACTTGTGCAAATAGATTAAGTGCATTGTGTCCCTTGAAGTCCTTGCCTGCTGTACAAATAAGAGGGGTTTAATCTCTTGTGGTGTTACAGGAGGTGGCTGGTGCTTCTCTGCAGAATCCCTTGGAAGGATTTTTCCCTGGTCCCACCGGTTGGGTCCTGTATCTGCAGGAGGATGGTTTGGAGTCAAGTGCTAGTGAAAGGATTGATATCCCTGGTTGATACACAAAAAATTTACCAGTATATCTTTTTACTCATATTTTTTATTGTGTTAAATAGTAGCCTTACTTGTATTCTTTTCTTAGTCTCACTTGCTTAGTTTAGTCATCTATTGGGAAGAGTTGATAATGAGAAACATACAACTTCTTGCTGGCAAAAATCAGACCGGACTTGAGATGGTTCGTTAAACCTAAGCACCCCTGATTGATAATAGTGACTTGAGATGTCAAGACAAGCAAAGAATAGGATGATAAACACCTGGGAACTAATTTAAACTGACTTTCTTGAAGTAACCCCAGGATGGATGGAGCCAAAGGATGGATGAGCTAACTCCATGACTGTGTATGGGCAAAGGAACCTGGAGTTCAACTATCAGACAGTGTGAGGAAGACTATGAATAACCACTGGAGGGGGAAAAGTCCTTAAGCCTAATTTTATTATGCATGCTTGGACTATGTAAATGAATTCCAGGAACCTGTTAGCATAAGACTGCCTTTTCCAGGAAAAGTTTATGAATATGTGTATTTTTTCTGTCTATAAGATGCTGTGTTCTGATAATTCATTGAAGCACTCATGGTGGAGCGATCCCCAGTGCTGTCCAGCACTGCAGTAAAGGATGTCTGCTTAATATCTCAGAATCCTTACCCAGCCGTACCTAGCCTTCCACCTTGGTGAAGAGCATAAGAAAGCAAGGGGGTTTGGAAGATGTGATTTTTGTTTCAGTAACTATTAAGCTTGGTTTTGGTTGTTTTATCCTCTCCTTCCAGGCAGAGGAGACTTTACGAGCCATCCTTCCTGTGTCCCCCCAGCCCCTTAGAACATCCCAAGGCTTCCACCAAGCTCGGGCTTACTCTGTCAATTGATGTTTTTCCTGTAGCTGAAGGGAACAACAACTTTGCAGAGCAAAAAGCAACCCCGCCATGGCAGTAAGAGAGGTTTGAGAAAACTCCTCTTGCAAGATCATCTAACAAGACAGTGCTGTTGAAGTGTTCCTATGAAGCAGAGCTTAGTGGCATCCAGCTTGGTCCAAGCACAGAGCAGGAATGAGATTGAATGCACGGCTGAGCCATATTGATTGCTTCTTTTCAATTGCTGTTTAAAGTCAATATTGCAACTAAATAAGCCACAGCATAACTAAACTAGACAGGGAGGAACCTGGGAGGTAGAATTTATGCTCTACCTCTGCACTCCTACACTCTGAGCAGACTTTAATGGGAATGGTGTGTGTGTAGCAACTGGGAAAAATCAAAAGCCATCTGCTAAGTGTTTGTGGGAGCAGATTTTCCCTTCTGTCCAGGCAGCTCAGAGCCTGTTTGGAAGCTAAACACAAATCAACTCAAGGACAGCTCTGTTTTGCTAATACATTCAGGTTTGTGAGTTTGGGTAGGTTTTGGTGTGTTTTTT
>VWZY01000166.1:241259-268300 GCA_013399075.1 Chloroceryle aenea
GTTTGTTTGTTTGTTTTGTTTTTTGTTTTCCCATTTTTTGTTTTTTTTTCTCTTTAACTTCTTTTGGGTTAAAAGAGCTCTAGTCACTAGCTGGGTTTGGGCACTGACTGGATACCTGGCACTGCTTTTTATTCTGTCATTTGTTTGTTCATTCAGTGGTAATAAAAACAAATTTAGAGATCTTGGCCATTGGGTTTTTGAAAGCTTTGATTCAACTAATGGGATGATGTTTTGGTAATTGTTGCTTGTGGGGAAATGAGACAAAAATCATAAAACATGAACTGGGAGAATTGCAAATTATACATTTCAGTGTGGAAGGGAATAGGACAATATTGATCTTTGGTTTCTTAGTGCCAACAAACCGATTACAGTATTTTTGCTTTTATCGTCCTGTGGCATCTGTCTCTTGAGTGTGACAGGGACACCACTTACTATGTGGGGGTTTTGTAACATGGCACTTGGCAGGGGGAAAAGCAGTTCCTGCCTTGCAAAGAAGCACAGCACTGGGATGCTCAAGGGACACCGACTGATTCTAAATTATGGGCTGCAGCAGCTTGGTGTAACAGGCCTGTGCATTCACATGCTCCTAAGTTGTTCATGAAGTTCTTTGCCTACCTGTTAGTTTTCAGTGTAATTTATTCCAAATTATTCCCATTTCAGTGTTTGGTTTGCAAAGTCAGCACACAGTTAATGTGTTTCAGTCTTTGCAGGGAATTAGAGAGGTGAAAGTAGGCTGAGTTCATGGAAGGACACGAGTAACAGTGAACTGCCTGAATTGAAAGGCTGCTTAATTTTTGAGTGTTGTTGATTTCTGGATAATGATAGATGCTTTCTACTTCAAGGTGAGAAGGAACAGGAGAAACAGAGATTATCAGCTGGGGGGGGGGCAGCATGCTTCTGCCAGGAGTTTGAGGCCAAGGCATTCAGGTTCAGCTGTCTGAAATGAAAGATCTAGAATAGAAAGAAGAAAATCCAAGCTGAACCAGCACCACAATTTACACATAGCCTAGTGAGTGCTTTTGCACTGTGGTAGTTGAATTCTTTCTCTTTTCTTTAAAAGTTGAAGGCAATTGCTTTCCCAGTTCTTTGTGCCATCCAACAAGCCAAAATGCTTTAAAGTGCTGGAGAAACACTAAGCATCAACAGCTAGAAACTGGGAGAGGCTTACTGGAGAAACACTAAGCATCAACAGCTAGAAACTGGGAGAGGCTTAAGAGGAAACAGTATGTTGAAGCTCAGCAGAGCAATGAGCCGCTAAGGTTCTCTGCTCCAGGGCTGTTGCCTGATTGGGAAATGCCTTTGGAAATGAAGGATCTGAGTACTACACAATCCAGATTTTACATCCAGAATAAATAAGGATTAAGTGAAAGGCTCCTAATGTTTTATTCTGTCTTGTGTTAATGAGCAAGGTCCTATTTATAAAGGTGCAGTTTTATGAATGTTTCCCTGGTGACATTCGTGTTTGCTGACGTGGTGGTGGCAGGTGCGCTCTCTGGTCAGGAAGCAGTGCTTATTACAGTTGGAAGGCAGCAGATAGATTATGTTTGTTTTTCTTCATGTACTCCTTGATGGATTTATTTAATAGTGGATGTCTACATTCACTAGCTGATGGTGATGTTTGCTTTTGAATGCATTTGTAGAGGGGAACAGTTCTGTTAAATACAAAGTAAAATTTTTCAGTCAAATTTTGAAGTTGCTTCCAGTTAGTGGCTGCATATCTTTCATTCATGTCAGATATGATTTGCAGATGGATCTGGTCATCCCCCATCTCCATAGTGAACAGGTCAAGAAGAAACAGGCTTAAAATAGTAGATGGGGAGGTGAAGGGTAGGAGGAAGCTTTAGGGTTAGGAAAAAAAGCCAAAGATTTACCCACAGAGGTGGCTGGTTTTGTTTACCCCTGTGGCAGCCAGGGAAGGTTCACAAATTACTGGGTGTCCAACCTCCAGCAAGATAGGCAAAGGTCAGAGCCTTATTTCTGGTTTTCTTCGTTAAGGTTCTGTCCCCACGTCCATAGCACACTTGCTCCTAAAAACGCCTCAGGTGACCTTAGGTTAGAGTGGCAGGAGAATAAACATGTGCCAGTTTCCAACGTAAATTATTCTGGGATTCAGCCTGCACAGAGCCAAGCAACTGTCTCTGCCAACTTCCTGAAAGGTCCCTTTTCACCTAGAGACAGCTAAGGGCTAATTAAAATTGTGCCCTCCAAGACTTGAATTTAATGAGCTGTTTAGTGACAGGGAGGAACAAATAAATCAAAACCAAAGCGAAACAACAACAACAAAAACCACACCAACAAAACACAATAAATAAAAAAAGCCACCTTAAGTAGGAGGACAATTAAAACAATTTTTCAAAGGTTTTAAGACACATTCAAGTAAAAGCAAGAGTTAGAATCCCCATCCTTCTGGGCTCAGGTGTGGAAATATCTCTGAGAATTTCCCACAGCAGTTCCCTCCCTGGATGGAGGAACAGAATGCTGTGTTGAGGGTGGGCTTTGCCCTCATGTTATACCTTCCCCAACAGCAATTATAGTAAAGATGCATTCAAATTCTGGCAACAGCATTGAGACCACACTTTCATTTCCCTCCTGTTCTCACAGTTACCTGTGCCCAGTTTAGATGGCCCAACCCCAAGTCTGTGGGTCTGGTTTACTGAGGGTTTGCTTTGCCTTCCCTAGGTTTCAGGGGTAATGAAAGAAAATGCTTCATGTAGCCTAAAAGAACCCGTGGTCTGTGCCTGTTCCCCTTAATGTCAACAATGAAGGTGTCCTTAGATTTTTCAAAGGTCAGAAGAAAGTAGAATGACACTTCTGGGGATTGTTGGTTTTGATTGAATTGCCCAAACTTTACCTTGGCAGGCATAGCTCCCTGCGCTTGTTCTCCTTTCCCTGCCCTTATGTCCTTTCCCTCTGCAATAGCTAAAAACACACAGGTGTGAATTCCCCTTCTGTCTCCATCCTCTGACATGTTAATGTCTCATAGAGCCTGAGGCAAACTCACAATGCATCTGGTTTTGCATGTAAGCTGGAGCAGTTTCAGAGATAGTTTTTGCCGCTGATCAAGCGAGCCATGCAGCGTGTCGACACTGCAGCTCTGCCTGGGTCTTCCTCTTCACACCCTGACTGCAGCCAGGCGTCTGCTTTCATTGGCGAAAGTGTGGAGGGCTGGCTACTCAGCCAGCATAAAATGACCCAGGGCGAGGTCAGAATTGTTTTTTATGGGAGATGAGGCTCTGGCCCCTCTGCCTCTGGGAAGAGGGATGGAGCTGCACCGCGCGTACAGAAGAGCTGCAGGGGAACCGTGAGCGCAGTGCCACCGTTTGGACTAAGTCCAGGCTATTTACCCCCAGAGAACTTCCTCTGCACTCTATATTGCATTCTGTTTATGTGTTATGATTGCTTGGAGGGATGTGAGTTAAACCTTAATGAGTTTCTGTCCAAGAGGCATTGTGAAAATAAATGCAATTCCGCCTCCTTGCTCTCCTCCCCACGCTCCGTCTCTCCCCACCCCTCCCACGTCAGAGCAACCACATAATCATATGTTGCTGAATAAACAAAAGGCTCTAATGTTCAGAGTGTGGTGTAAATGGAGCAGTAATGACAAATGACACAGATTTTTATTTCTTTGATAAATATGCTCAGGGAGCTGGCTTTACTCACCAAAGGTACCCGGTGGCACTCTTGTTCCCGTTCTGCGCTGGTGGTGGTGTGGAGGCCGAAGGACCAAAGCAATGGGACTGGGGGGGGCTCAGCTGGCCATGCAGCTCTTGCGCCAGCCGGGTTTTTGCGTTAGCATTGCTGTCCGACTGTGTTTGCCGTGGGCTCCTTCCAGCTGTGCAAAGTCTCTCTCAGCTGCCTTTAATTTCCATGATGCTTCTTTAACATTTATTGCCAGAAGGACAAAGAGGAGCCTGGAAAACTGCAGCTGTCATGTGAGAGCTGTGGCAGATCAGATAGAAGGCTATTTATTTCATCATTCTCTCTGCAATTTTTTCACAATTTCATGGTCCTGGAGAGGGCAGCAGGAAAGCTGAAGTGTACCTGTCAGTCACAGTGTTTTCTGAAGGGCAATCGGGAGTGACAGAGAAAGTGAAAAAGAAGATAAAGCAACAAATAAGCTGCGTTTCAGTGGGATTTTTCATGCCTCCTGTGCTCCCTCACCTTGTTCCTGATGTTATTCCAGACAGAATGGTCAATGGCTGGCCAAGGACTACTTGAGGCTTGACCAAATTCCCATTCAGGAGCATCCCATCTCTCTGGACAAGGCCTTGCAGCTGAGGAGATGGTGTCTGTGCTCTCAGTCACTGCTCTTACCCTGTTGTAGAGAACCTTTTACTAATTAATTATTCTTTATTTACTTTATTGTTGGCAACCAACTCTGTAATGTTCATAGTGGCGAGTACTGTTCCAAATCCTTGCCTGGGAAAGCTGACCTTGGAGGTTATGCAAACTCTTGGCATTTTGGGGTCCTAGGGAAACTGAAGTGCACTTTGGTTCTGTCATAGATGTTCATGTTGCCACCTCTGGCTACCTGTAAGCTCACCTTATGAAGCGCGAACATAGAGGTAGCAACTTGCTAACTATTATAGCTGAGTCAAGTGTGGAGGGGCCTCAGACCTTCTCACCTTGAAAAGTAGCTAATGAAGTAACTTTCCTTCTAGTGATTTGCTGCTTGTACATTTTAAATTCTAAACTTTTTGTTTTGATTTGGTTTTCTTTTGTGATAGGCAAGTGGACATGGATAATGGCTAAATGTTTGTGTTGCATGAACAATGAAGAAATAGAGAATTTGCTTAAGTACAAAAAGATATAGTCCTTAGCACCCCCCTGTAAAATGGATATGAATTGCACGGGTGCCTCCATGCATTGCATAGCTGTGGGGAACTCATATATTATGCTGTCAGGATGAGTGATACCCGGCTTTGCTGTTTTGGTGGGAACAACAGGAGTCATTCATTACTTCAAGAGCTCTTTTCAAGCTGACAAGGTGGTAGCTTGCACTTGAAATAGCATCTTTTACAGCTGAAAACACCCTCCTTATGCTATCAGAAGAGGCTAGACACCTTAAGAGCTTCTTCTTTGGCATCGGCACCATCTGTGGGGCAAGTGCCTTGCTGGCTCTCTTGCAAGTTGCTGGAGGGGTTGGGGAAGAAATTGGTGGTTTAAGGGTTATTGCTGTGTTTGGAACCTCACCACAAATCCTGATTTAAAGGCAGTATTTGCAGAAGTGATTTATGAATGTAGGTAGCACTGAGTGGCAGAGGGCTGCAGGCATCAGAGTTATTTTAGAGTTTTTGACATGTTTTACCCTCTGGCTATAAGTGAAAATGTACTTGAGGACCTCACCATTAATTATAAAAGGGATAAGGACTTTTGGACATTTAGCTTGGCATCTGCTTTTTGAAAAGTGCTGTGTTGCAGGAATCAGGTCTTTGGTTCATTGAAGTGGGGATCCAGAAAATAGCAACATGCGAAGTCAGCGGTGGCTCTTGGAGGTGCTCTGTGCTACAGACCTGTAAACATCATGGTCTGCCTGAGAAAGGGGTGGTGTGCAACAGCAGTGCCAACCAAGAGGTGGAACAATGGAGCTGTTTGAGAGGCAGTAATGAAGTGGTGTGCTCTAAAGTGAGAAAGGACCTCATCTCAGTCAGTGCTAATTAGTCCCTTGCTTTCAAGAACACCAAAGTAATACATAATGAATTAGCTCCTATCAATATTCTGGACACATAGTTGCTGAAATCCCCAAATAGCTTTTCCTGGCTCTGGTAGCTCTTGTGTCAATATACAAATGCTTTACAAACATCTTTGCACATGCACCTTTGCCTGGAATGAGAATCCTTCTGAGTTGCATAGTCCTGAATTAGAGTAAAATGCATGGGGTGTGTCTCAATCTCTGCCCTCACTGATGTTCTGCACTGCCATGTGTCTTCCTACTTTTTTTTTTTTCCTGTTTATTATTACCTTTAGAGTTGAGGAAATACTTTGATTCGTGCTTTTTGAGGCTGTTGTCTCACATGCAAAATTGAGTTGTCTTTGACTCTTCTTTAACCTTTCATTTTCTAGTACTGAAATATTCTCCTGAATTAATTCTCTTCAGCCAGACTTGCTGTCCCTAATGCCTCAGAATGTGAGTTTAGATGTTGATTTATTATTTTTCTTTATAAATAATACATTTAGAGTCCTTGATGTGAATTAGCCTTTAAGCCACAGCCAGTTTACGTTTTCAGAGCTTTTTTGTTGGTAATTGTGAAGTTTAAAAGTGTGGCTTTTTCTAAAATGAAAACTGAGATTCTCACATAATTACTTGCCTCCAGGAAGTGCAGATTTAAAAGAAACACCAAATGTTGTGAGACTCACAGCAAAATCATAAGGCTTGGCCGCTCTGGGAATACCCTCAGATTTTTAATTTGACAGGTTAAGTGCTGACAGTCTTCTGAGTGGTATTTCATCCAACAGGAATGAATTTTAAGAGGCTTGTAGGGATTTTTTTTTCCAAATGTGAATGCTGAGGCTTGCAAATATGAACTCCCATATGGGAAAAAGCATGTCCAGTCAACAATAGAGAGAAACAAAGCCAAACTGGGAAGCAACCTGCAAATTCAGTCAGAGCTGGCCTGCATTATCTGAATATTGATAAGTTCCTTGTGTTAACTTATACTTCTGGGACAGCTGTTGTTTCATCTTAGTGAATGTCAGAATCCTTTTGGGCATCACTGGAGCACAGATGTCAGTCTTGTTTGCCACTTTTGCATTTCTTATGTAAGAGTGTTCAAGTTCTGCAGTCTGGAACTGTTTTCCTTGGTGTTGAACAAAAATCAGAAAAAGACTCTTTCTGATTGGCTTCATAAGTTGTGTTGTTCACCCCCCACCCCANNNNTTCCCCCCCCCCCCCCCCCCCCCCCCCCCCAAGATAACTTGATTCAATCACAAGGCTTCAATAGAGAGGACCCAAATACAGAGGCTGTACTGGTAGTTTCCCCTCTGCTGCTTTATTTTCGGTTGCCTGATATTCAGCTGCCTTCATTGCATGTGACATCATGTTTCTCACGCTGTCATGTACTATCAGAGGTGGCAACGGCTGTGCTAAGAGCAGACCAACAAACAGCCTTGGTGTGTTGGAACTGAACATTTAGCACGTGACTGAACTTCTGTTGTTGAAGTGAGGATCTCTTCAACACCTCTGGGAGATCTGTGTGCTTTAGGATTTGTCCAGGACTTCTGTCCCATCCACAAAATTACCTTTATGCTGCAGATCATGACCCACGGTGGCAATGATCTCATGTCTGGTTCTTTGGACCTCCATACTGGGAGTTTCATTTTGTATGAGCTATACATTCATTTATTCTAGACTTAAGAAGCTTTTATGAAACTACTATTCTTAATCTATAAAGCAGTCCTTTCTCTTTTATGAAAGATGGTATGCAGAAAATAAATCTCACTGTGGTATGTTCCTGTGGTATGTATCTCTACCGTCTGAAGTGTTGGACCATGCTGTGCACCAGCCCGTTGGGTCATTTCTAAAGACACAGAAGAATAAATTGTCCTCTGTAGATTTTTTTTTTTCTTTTTCCTCATCTCTATGAGAAATTTCTTTGCAGGTGTTCAGAGCTGGAGGTCTTTTATAGGTTTTGGATGCAGTGAAAGAAAAGCTCATTTATTGCAGAAAAATTCTAGGAAGAGTTAGTTGAGATGACAAAAAAACACACAAATGATGTGCCATTGTGGACTATGCTACAAATACTATACTATATATACACGTGTGTGTATCTTTGAACTAGGGAGTTCAGAACCATTGCTCTCAAGATTTTTGTGAGCTTAGGTCAACGTTTGCTGGGAGTTATCATTCTTGTAGCATTTTAATCCTATTGAAATCTGAAGTGACCAGGAACTGAAACTATATGATAGAGTTTGGATCTAGAAATCTAAGTGAAATCTCCCTGATGCTCCAAAGATACTCTGAACCAAATCATCAGATAAATCTGATCATATTTACAAGAGGGAGAATTTAAAAGTATTCACTGGTATTTACAAGAGAGAGGAAGCATCAGTGCTAATTATTTCTTCTCACATCAGAGTAGGAGGCAGATTGAACAAGTGTAGAAAAAGAGCTGATAGCTCATGGTTGATAGAAGAAAATTGCTGTAACAATTGCTGTAAGTTGGGATAGGATTTTGGTTTGTGGGGTTTTCCTGTGTTGATTTTTTTTTTGTTCGTTTTTTTGTTTGTTGTTTTTTTTGTTTTTTTTTTTAATTAGTATTATTTAGGGGGGTTTTGTATGTTTGTTTTTGTGTGTGTTCTTGTTTTCACACACACCCCCCCCCTCCCCCCCCGTCAGCTTTGTGGTGTGACTTAAATTCAGATGGACCGAAGGGCAGAGGAAGAAAATAAGAAAACTGTCATCTTCACAGTTCTTTCAATAACGCAGCTGAAGCTGACAGAAGATGCATACAAACCTGAGAAACCTGTGCAGGCCAGACCATGTTTGAGCTGCATACCTGGCCAAGGCACACTTGGGTATCAGCAGAAGTGCCCAGAATAATTACAGAGGGGAAAAATGACCTGTAGCAAGCCAATTTTCTCTCTTTCTAGTGGAACATATCTAACATTTATAGCAAGTTACTACAATCAGAATCAGGTTGTGTTATCATCTACTACTTCAACTGCATCCAGCTCTCCTCAATTCACACTGCTTCCCAGTTAAATGGAAAGAGATCTTACAGCCCCCACCCCCCCTGCCAGTTTTGCTAAATCTGCCGTCCCAGTGTCTCACTTGATGGCATTTAACATCTTTGCCAAATTCAATTTGTGCAAAATCAGCCACTTAGCAGTACTGTGCTCAGCACACGTGGGTTTAGCAGCAAGTGGACAGACACCATGGTGATTGACACTGCAAGTGGCTACCCCAGGGCTCCTGAGGGAGACTTACCCATCCCGCATTGCTCTCTGCTGAGCTGGGCTTATGGAGCAGACCTTTGCTGTGTGTCCAGAAAGGTTAAATTCTCAGCTGACAGATAAGTGTATTTAACTGGTCAGCTGAGGAGGCTGCAGCTATTTTTTTTTTATGGCCTGGCAGACTGTAGGGTTTTGGTATGTATAGGTGGGAAGGGTGCATGGTTTATGTTTTGGCTGGCTGTAATTGTTTTTTTGATTTATGAGATGTATGTGATCTAACACATTTGGTCAACATTCAAGTTTGCATCCAAGTGTATTAGTGTAATGGGTCCTCTCGATAGGACAAGAGAATGTCATGTATGTCTCTGTGACAGAAGAGAAGGTCACTGTGTATGAAGGATACAGGGCTATCTAACTCTTCTTTTGTACAAAGATAAAACTCTCATCTGGCCATTTGTCATGAACACGTAAGAGAGGGAGAGATTGAAAGATTTTAGATGGGTTATATTAGCCAGTAGCTTAGCCTGCAGCAGATGTACAAGATCTCTTTCTTTTTTTTTTTTTTCTCCCAGTGGTGGCTGAGCCTCAAACTTTGTTTTACCAAAGGCAGAAAAGCATCTAGATGCTTGGGAATGCCTTTAAGTATTATTCTGAGTTCTTTTCATTTCCTTATCAAAATGATTTTGCAGTGGCTTAGTTATGCGATAAAAATAAATACTCCTACTATGGGAAAATACTGGATGCCAAAAAGCTCTTGAATCTAGCAGAAAATGCATCACAGGAACTAATAGTTGAAAGATGGCACTGGATTAATCTATAACAGAAAGGCAATGAATGTTTTAAAGAGTAATTTTAAATAATCATTGAGACTAAGGATCTAAAGAGTAGAGTGGAGTTCTCTCAATACCTTCAGATCACGATTGAATGCCTTTCTGAAACATATTTTTCAGGAAACTATGTGCTATTGAGCTTAGTATAAAGATAACTGGGCAAAAAGTAATGGTCTGTTTTAAAAGAGAGTTGTCACCAGTTATCAAATGGTCCCTCCTGGCCTCAGCTGTTATGAATTGAAGCAGTTGAGGACTTGGCACACAGTGGTGTTAAAGGCATTTTCTTGTAAGGTTTCCAGGACTTCTGCATAGGCTGAAAGTACAGGTGTAAGTTAGCTCTGATGTGTGTGGGGTGTGACTTCTTTGCATTAAAAAAAAAAAAAAAAAAGGTTGGATGAACTTTCTGTTCAGTTTTTACTGATTTTTAGCTGTAATTCCTTAGTCAGATTTTGGGGTACAGTGTGACAGGTGAAGAGGAATACTTCAACTGTTCCTTAAGAATTAGACCTAGCTTTTCTGCCAATATCACAGTGAAACCCCTTGTTTAGTACTTAAAATTAAGTACTGGAGCTAGAGCTAATCTGAGTTGTGAATTAAACCTGATGAGCCTGGACTAATCACTTATGCTGAGGTCTCACTTCAAATATTAAGTATATAATAATTTATGACTACTTTATGATTTGATGACACTTTTTTTGAGCTCCTCTATTTTATAAAGATTTAATTTTACATTTTAATTTAGTATTATAAAGATTTGTTTCTTTGCTTTGAGATCCCCTAATATAAAATCTCAGAGAGGCAGAAGGCATCACAAAAAGGAAGTCCTGTATAGTGAATAAAAATCTCTGCTGCAGCAGGTAGTATCTGTCCCTGGGAATGTTTTGATGGAAAACTGCAGTGGAACTAGAAGAAAAAGAGTACTAGATAGGAGTGTAAAATTTGGGTACTAGTCTAGTCAAACAAGTGATTCCCCCCCCAGTCAGTATTTGAAGAAGTAGTCTTATTTCACCCTTGGATAAGAGACTTGCAAATACACCTCTCTGGTGTCAAGTACCCTACTGGTGACATCACCAGGGTGGAGGTGAACCCTTTTGTGGGCTAGGAGAGGATCTTATGCCACTTCTGCTCCAACGATGCCACCTCCAAACTGTTTCACAGGTAGTTTGAAAGTGGGGCATTTGAAGTCTCTCTCTCTCCTGAGAGCCATCCCATTGAACTCCTGTATTTTTTTCAAAGATGCTCCCTTGAGGAGCTTCCCTGTCAAACTATCAAACCTCTGCAGAGATACTGGCTTTGCTTGCTGTAGTAATCCCTTCTGCCAATTCTTGGGACACACGTGGATCTGAATATTGTCAGAAAGGACAGTGATATGTATTAGTGGAGAATGCTTCTGACAGAGCAGCAGGTGTTGCTTAATATAATCTTCCCCATGGAAGTCAAAAAGAGATTGGTGCCTGCAGAAAATGATGAGATAGCAGTTGTTGGTGGAGTCCCACACTGTCCTCCTGTCCCAGATGTCTATGCAACTACAGCTCCCTCTTACAGCCTTGCAGAGCAGATGTTAATTGAGGAGGATATATGAATATATGCTGGGGAGGAGTGACAGGGTCTGAAGGCAGAGGTGAAGAGGACTAGTTTCCGTATAAGTTTGTCCTGTTTTCATCTTCTTTCTCATTCAGTGATGTATGGTTGCTGTGTAAGAAGGAATGGTGAGCTAGGTCAACCTTTGATCTCATCTACTGTGTACTAACCTGCTACATCAACGTAATTTCTGTTGTTGGATTGTTAGCACAGTTGCAGTGAAACTCCTTGTCCCTCAGAAGCAAATAATCAATTTTCTGTTCCCCTGTTTCTGTTCTGGCTGGCTGTCACACCATATCTCGTTGCTCCTAGTTAGGCCTGTGTTTTAGTGGATTTTGTCTTACGAGACTTGGCATTGAGATACTGCAGTGATGGAAATAGTATGAGTCCTTTAGGAAGCTACAGCAATACAGAAAACTATGATACCGAAACAAAGTGATAGATTCTGTGTCTGGAAAATGACATTTTGAGAAACTTGGGAGCTTTAAAGCCAACACGTCTCTTGCGGAGGCACGTGCACATGGTCCAGTTTTCTGCTGTCTCTGCACTGTGTGTGCAAGACTCTACTGTAGGAGCTGTGTGATGGAGAGCCACCTTCCCACTGATTATTTATACACACAGCCATGTAACTCAGCCTCTGAGTTGATGTATTTATACCAGTGGGATCCTAATGCTGTATAAATAATTGCAGTATTGCAAACATTGCCTGCTGACTGTATGGCATAACCGCACTATTTATATGAATCTGACAATATCACTATAGCTGTGGAAGACGATTTAAGTACAGCCAAAGAAATAACTATGCCCTTAGGAAAGTATAACTAACTACACAGATAATAGCATCAGGTAACTATACTCACAGGAGAGCATAAACATACAAATAAGAGCCCCAATATAAGTATAATATAGAAGTCAGAGGGTCTAAATACTGGTATAATAGCAGCATAGTATCTTTACTCAGAGGAGAGGAATATAACTGTGTGAGTAACAGCTGCAGCCTAACTGCAGCGATGGGAGAGGGTTGCTCAGAGAGTTATAGCAGTGATATATAACACTCCCAGTGACAGGAGGTCACCTGTGTGTGTCCAGAGCAGCATTTGAATTTGAAACTTTAAGGAACTGGGAGCTGGAGAATGGACAATGAACTGCAGAGGGGTCTGTTTCTAGGAGGCAGAGTGCTGGGGGGGCGGGGGGAGTTGTGTTTTAGCACGGGACGGTGATGGATGGAGGAGTGCAATGGATTGGGCACATGAGTTGCTGCTTTCCTGGTCACCTCCCTATGAATTCAATTTGAGATCATAGTTTTAAGGTCCTCAAAGAGAAAAGGTTTCTCAGCATATGAAATGGTGTTGGGCCTATCCAGCTGCAGAGCAGCATCATCATGCTGTGTGTGCTGAGTATGGAGTGAGTAACTCTGCCAGAGAGGAGGGGAGGGGAGAGCAGTGAGACTTGAAAGCAGCACTTTGTGCAGTGACAGACAGCAAACATGAAGGGAAGTTGTCAAAAAATAATGTATCAATTTGGTAATTTTTCTTAATTATTTTTTTCCAGATTGGTCTAATTGGCACTCTAATGGCTTTATTATTTTTTTATTCCCATGCCTCCTAAATCTAAAAAGAAATAAAGATAATTGCAAATTACCCTGTATTTGCATACAGCTCTACCACAATGAACCTATCTGAAGACATGGCAGAAGCAATCTTCTTTCCCACTGCCTGCCATGTTAGATTGAGACTGGTTCTGTGTTCTCTGAGCTGTGTTCAGATAGAAATGGGGTTGAGTAATACGACTGCTATCTCCTCTAGGCCTTCACATGGGCTTTGTATCTTTCAGAAGATGTGCATTTGACAGGGGAAGGGGAATGACAGTTTTAGAATAGAATCGGTTTAAAGCTTTTATGCAGCGCTGGTCAGTGTATTGTTTAAGACAAGAAGGGGAGTTTTGGAGTAGGGGTTTTTTTGAGTTGTTTTTTTTTTTTTTTTTTTTATTAATTGTTTGGAAGTTGCTCATTATCAAAAGCAAGAATTAAATACTTGAGAAGCTGTGTTGAGGATGGGCACTGAAATACCACCAAGTCCAGTCCAGGACATGGTGTTTCTGAGGCTGTCAAACCACTTGGCTGTTTTTGAGAAATTGCTCTGGCCAGTTCTGATTTTTAGAAACAGAGTGCAAAATAAATTCCTTTATCTCTTTGAAAATGTAGTATAAATATGTGATGATTAGATTCATATTCCTTTGTCCTTGGTGCAATGACAACTGTCCAAATGCTAAGACAGATCCATAGCAATTGCTGCCTGGAACAGGCTGGTGATTGTCCAAGGGACCATTGTATCCTGTGAATGGCTCCTTGGAAATCTAGGAATAATCTGCATTATAGAGGTGAGCTGAGGTGTCTGGCCTTACCTTACTGTGCCAAGAATATTCTTTACTCTGCAAGAAAGATGATTAGCAAACCCTTGAGGCTCAGTATTAAATTCCTACAGGGTGCAGGGATACATGTAAAAACAGCAAAGACCAAATGAGATAAGAGGTAGGCTTTCTGCTTGAAGCTTCCCACTTGCGGCAGGAAGGATGTGTACTGTTCCCTGGAGAAATCTTGGGGAGGGTGTCTCATTAGCAATGCATATTCCCCTTTTCAAAGTTCAACCTGGGAGCCTTTCCTGATTTGAAGTGACTGGAAAGTGATGGGGAAGCATGCTGGTGGGTTGGGCACGTGTAACAAGAGGCCCTACAGGTAGAAAGAAAGGCCACCAAGAAAGGGAGGGGGAAGGGATGCTGAGCATGGAGAGATGTCATTTTTTTAAAAAAAAACTTTCCTTCAGGCCAGCTGCAGGACTGTGTTCTATTCTGCTGCATTCCAAAGTGCTCTGTGCAACCTCCCAGACAATTTAACATCATCAGTGGGTAGATTTATCAGACACAAGTAGCAATGTTGGACAGGGCCCCATAACCACTGTTTATATTGGTTAAAACCAAGGTTTCTGGAATGACACAAGGTGCTTATGTATTTACTGGTTCCATGATCTGGGTCTAATCCTAACCAGAGTCCTCAACAGGTCAGTAGCTGCAGAAATGAGGCATACTTGATGACACATTTGTTGCAAGAGCTAACAGAGGACTTTTAGGTGTCCTCTTCCTCAACTGGTGATGTGGGCATCTTAATCTCTGATTGGCCCTTCCTTCTTGCATTGTTAAAAAGGGTAATTATTGATGATATACAAGCACTTTTTGAGACAAGACTAATTGTTCTAAGTCTCTGTGAGAAGAGCAGTCAAGCAAATCAAAGCAAACCCAAACTATTCCTGATAGAGCCATAAATGACAACCTGTTGGAGGGTCTCCCAGTGTAGGCAGTGCTCACATTACTCAGTTTCTGTTGTTCATTTAAGCCACTTGGGTGCCTTTGGAATTGCTCCCAGGTTAATGGAGGGGAGCATGATCCTTTGGAGAGTATATGTCAGCAAATCTTCTTGAATTCCTTTCCAAAGTAAGTTGTAAATGCAGTTTTGTAGACCTCCACAGAGCTCCTCTCTGTACACCTAGGAGAACTGTTGATCGAGGTATGTCAGCAAATACACAATTACGGTGTTTTGAACCCTCTGCCACTTCTTCTAGTCCTTCTCACTGTGTGATTGGTGAAAGCATGGGAGGGCCGGGGCATAATGAACATGGAAGAACTGAATCTGAAGAAAGTGTGAGCACAAAAGGGGAAAAAGTGACGGTCAGATTGTTCTTTTAGCCAGTTATCTTACATAATTAAACCTTGGTAGACCCAGGACCTTCTTTATTGTTACTGACCAATTGCATCCTATTTACCAACGAACTCCTTTGAATCTCAAGGTGACACAGGAAAAGTTAAAACTTGAATGTTCATTTGCACAGTGTGTAAAGAAGATGTAGGTACCTGTGAACAGGAGTAAGCAGTGTGGTTGCTCTATCTGGAGTACTTGGTGGCAAATATCTGTTAATATTAGGGTAGAGGTGATGTAAGGAATTTCTGAGAATAAGCTTTTTTTTTTTTTAAAAAAAAAAAAGAAGAGTTAATTTCTATGCCCATTAAAATGAATTAATGTTTTTAGCATGACCTGTGGCTCTAAGTTATTTACCACTCTAGTATTACTCGTTTAGGTCCCCATAGCGGCTGCCACTGCAGACTTACTGGCTTTAGTTTGTTGTACTTTGTTTGGATCCAACTGACAAGATCTGTTGCAATTTATTGTCTTTATTGTACTCACTCGCAGTGATTAAGGAGTTCAATATGCTTCCATTTAGCTAATGACTAGAAATTGTGCATCGTAAGGTTTCAGTCCAAAATCCCATTGTACAATACCTTTTTCCACAGCAGTCAGCTGTGTGTCAGTTTAACTTTCAAAGAAATGTAATAACAATTTAATGGTAATGGTAAAACAGTTGTACTTCATTAAATGCAGTCATCTTTTCCTTTAGAATTTCAGCACTGAAAATTTTATTTGACTCTGACTACTGTTTCATAACACTCTTGCTCAAGGCCATTTCTCAATATCCCACCTCAGCCCATATATGCTTTACAATGGTACTGGGCCATATTCTACAAACAAAAAGAGGTGTCTCATGGTCATCTTGAATTCCTTTCCAAAGAAAGTTGTAAATGCAGTTTTGTATAGACCTCCACAGACCTTCTCTCTGTACACCTAGGAGAACTGTTGATCAAGATTGGGCTCAGAACTTCCTACACAAGAAGGTATTTGAAGCCTGGGAGTCTACTTGGGGGTGTCATATACACATGTGCTCTTCTAGGTTTTCAGTGGATGTCCTCTTGTGCCCACTGCTGAAGACAGGATGTCAAACTAGATGGAGACTTAGTCTGGGTCACTGTGGCTACTGTAAAGCATGGGAGGGTTGTTTTTAATTGGTGATTGAGTTTAGGATTTCTTTTTTTTTTTAATAAATGTTTAATTGTTTATTTCTGTGGTGGAACAGCAATGACCCTCTTCACTTCAGTTGGCCTCCTGGCAGTGGTCACGGTCACTCTTTTCTCTCATTCGTTGCAGTGAGAGGCAATGGTATAGGTCAGTTACCTCGAAGTGTTGAAGATTTGCTGAATTACTTAATAGAGGATTAAGTTTAGTGTAAAGCCATTGTTTGGATGTCTATTCTTAGTTGATGTCTGTTCTTAGGAAGAAGTGGGAAAAAGGGAGAATTTATGTCAGTCAATAGCAGTTTTCATCAGCACCTTAGAGAGGAAAAACCTACACTAAGCCTCTCTCAAAAAAAGGAAATGTATTTTTCCCCATATGAATTCTGTTCATCCAGTATTGTCTGTCTTTTCTGTTATGAAGTTTTCTTTCTGTTATGTTTTCCAGCTGGCCCAAATACAGCACTGCTTAGCATAGCAGCATCTTTTCAACTTTCTAGCATTAATACCATCGTATTCTTTTCACTGGAAATGTTGCTGTTGCTATACAAAATTGCTCTGAAAATTATCCTGTGACCCAGAGCTTATCCTTTGTGAAGGCAGACTGAAATGCTAAGTATATATCTACATAAGGATAGGAAATATGCATCATAAATTGACAATGCTCTAACACATTAATATAATTGAATACCATAATCACTGTTTCAGGGATTTTTTGCTGAATTGATGCCTTTTCAGTTTATGTAACTAGTTTATTTACAGAAAAAGGTCCTCTCCATAATATGGCTGTTGGGTTGTTTGTGTGAAATGACATGGTGTTGTTTGTTCCTTTTTGGACAAATCTGTACATCATAACTGGACATGCTGACAGGAGAGGCAAACAACTGAGTGAGAGTGGGATTTTGGTGCTGGAGACCAGAGCTGCCTATGGCAGAGGAGGTACCAAGGGCTTGTCTTGCTGCTGCCTCCACCACACATGCTGTAGGGTACAGTTTATTTCTCCATGTTGCTAGCCCAGCAGAGTTGTTGCATGCTGAAGTTTAGTTCAGTGTTAAGTAGAAGTAAAAGAGAGCAGTCAAGGGAAGGTGGTTCTTGTGTACCTTAGATGAAGGGAAAATACCACCCTCTGCACTTTGGCTTTGAGAAGACCAGGAGAAGTTTAGCACTACTTAGGAAGAGAAAAACTTAGTGAAGGAAAGAGGTGGGATTTAACGTGCTGGTTGGTCTCCTTTTTCAGTTCTTCTGTGGCCTTTCAAATCCTTTGTCTTGAAGCTCTCTGACAGGCAAGAGACAGAAAGTTGCTTTGAAATCTGAGAGAGGTGTCTTCCCTGGGCCCCTCTGGAGAAGGAGCTCACTACTAATGAAGATGGCCATTACTACTTGTCACCTCAGTGGATCTCCATGAAGTAAAAGCCCTTGTCCTTCCGTCACTGGTCCTCAGTGATCTGTGTTCTGAGCTGTCTCCCTGCCTGAAGCCAAGGTGGGTTTTCCTATATGCATTTTATATAGTATTTCGGAGCTGCTGGGAGAGAGTTCTTCAACCCAGTTTCCCTCTAATCTTCATTTCTGCATGAAGATAAAAAGTGGTTCTGAGAATTCCCTTGAGGACCAATTTAGAGTTCAGTTTTGATTGAATTAGTTGGATGTATGTAAATAGAATCATTCACTTAACAGAACCCCAGATGAAAGACACTTTCAGGAGTGCTCGAGGCAGACGTCATCAGTTAGCCTGCAGCAAGCACCTCAGAGCAAATCCTGCACTTCTCCCTTTTATCATGGTTTATTCCCTTCTCCTTCACATCTCAGTCACTGGTGACTACTGTTGTGAGGTGCAACTTTGTTTTGAGCACTTGTGCCTTACATCTACCTTGGGTCTGTGGCTGGCTCCTTTTATGTAGTCATGGGTCACAGAAAAAAACCGCTTTTGTGCTGTTCCCAAAGCCCTGGTGTTTGTGAAAAACTGGAGTCATAAATATGGATGGCACAGTTTGTTGGTGTGAGTGGGGAGGGAGGTGGAGATTAAGGAAAACTACTTCAATTAACTGTCTCTGCATTGGGGAACCGCATCCCATGCATTGTCAGTCTAGAAAGGAGGGTGTGGGATGCCTTATCTTCCTGCTGCAAGCATATGGCTGGTGAGAAACAGCCATCCACAAAGCTGGTGGTCCAGGCAGGGCACAGGCAAGTGTGCAGGCTGAGGCTGTGAAAGGCTGCATGGTTTTGCATCTCCATAACACAAATCATAAATGTAGGGACTGTCAGGCAATTTACACCTCAGCTCAGTAAGCCTGCTACAGACACATCTCCCATGCATCGCTAAGGAAGATGACTTCCAAGAGCTCACCTCTATTCCTTCCACCAAGGGCCTTAACTGCAATCTTCTTGACTGGTAGCTATTCTTCATTTGTCTGGGTACTTCATGAGGTCCTAACATGACTGTAGCACTGCTTTTGCACCCAGCACCGCCCATTTGTCTTTCTGAGGGGAGCCATAACCTCTGTGAGAAGTACCTGCTGGGAGAGGTTTGGGACCACTCCAGCAAACTGGCAGTGTCTGCTGCCCCTGTGGCTGGGTCAGGTCCACCTGATAGACTGAGAACACAGGGAAGGCCATGAGTTTCAGGGAGGGACAACACTCATACTTTCCTAGGTGACTTGGAAGTGACCATCTTGTTTCCTTTCCACCACAGGTCTGGAAGGGCCCTTAATTTATATTTCCCTTGGGTTTGCAAATCTCAGTGCTAGAAGCTGGGTTAGGGCTGGGCTTTCCACAGCAAAGGGGGCTGTGCACTTCAATATGGATGTATATAATCAGCTGTGGGACAAATTCTTTCATTTCAAACATCTCATAGAAGCATAAACATCCTCAGCACAGTCAGGATTCTTGAACGTTGAATCTCCTCAGTGCTGCACTCATTTGCTTCTCTGGTATGTCTGCGTGGCACTTGGTGCTGTGCAAAAGGATACCCTGCACCTCTTTTTTTAAAAGCAAAGTAAAAAAGATGCTGTCCGTCTCTTCCATCCTACCCCTAAACCTGCCTGCCTCCCTGAATTTGGGCTCTTGTGAGTTATTTAGCTAAAGGCTAAAACACATTTTGTCTTGCATATTAAGTAGGAGTCTCAGCAGACACCTGAGCAGATGCCAAATGTCAAGTTTGATGGAAAATGTTTAATTACTTCTCCCAAACCTGGTTGTTTTTTTGGTTTGTTTTTTTTTTTTAATATTTTATTTTATTTTTAATTTCTGTCAGTTCAGCTCTCCAGGCTGGGGCTTCTTGTTGCATACTAGAAGCTGGGAAACTTGGATGAGGGAGCTTGGAAGAACGGAATCATTTCAATATAGTCTTTGCAACTTAATTTTATTCTCATTCTTTCATGATCAGCTTTCTTCTATAGTATCATTTTGGGGTTTTGAGGTTTTCTTTCTACTTTTTGTCCCTCAGCTCTTTTTCCCAGTAGATTTTTGCACCATATCTCTTTGGCTGTATTTTTTACTACTTGTTGTATTCCATGAGACTGAATCATGGAGTGCACAGTGGTGATGTGATAAAACCTAGGAGTAGAGATGCTTGGGTGTGTGATCCTAGGTGAAATGACTGGTCAAAGTGAGATGGTGGGAATCTGAAATGCTCAAAAACTTGTTCTAGGAACTGTGTACTACGTGTGTGAAATCCAGGTTCAATTCACTCTACTGAAGCTGGTCAGGGAACTACTAAAAAGAGAGCAGATGCAAATATATTCCATTCTCTTCTTTTTATGGTTCACTCTTTCATGAGAATGTCATACTACAGGCTGCTTGTGCCCTGCTATACAGTGGAAGAGTATCTCTCAGGTCCTGCAGATGTCCACCATGTTGTCTAGTTTCCCACCTCTGTGGAAACACCATAGAAAATTAGCATGCACCCCCTATCCCTTCCCCTAGGACATGATGAGCTCAGGTGCCTCCTGGAGGAAATGAGGTTTTCTCTCTTTCTAAGCAGCTGGCCCATTTCCAGGTCTTTTTCAGCTTTTTCTGTTTCTTGTCCGATCCAAGCACTGAGCAGTGCTGTTGCTGCAGAGCACAGACAAGGATGTATGAAGTGTGTACAAGGAACCTATTGATGGTACAGATGTGAGATGAATGAGTTGCATTTTTTTCATATTTGAAATCTTTTCTGTGATAAATGAGTTTCCTTTGCTTGGATTTCAGTGCTTTCCAGATCTGCCTGTGTCTGCCCCTAGTGTCTTCATTTGTTGAGTCTGCCTGGTCCCACTGGGCAAGCCCAGCAGCTGTAGAGCTTTTGCTCGCATGGGATCTCCCAGCACAGAGTGAGCCATGATCTGGGAGGAGGGGAAGGGATAGGGGGTGCATGCTAATTTTTTGTGGTGTCTCCACAGAGGAGGGAAACTAGACAGCATGGTGGACAACTGCAGGACCTGAGAGATACTCTTTCACTGTATAGCAGGGCACAAGCAGCCTGTAGTGTGACATTGTCATGACAGAATGAACCATAAAAAGAAGAGAATGAAATGAACTTGCATTTGCTCTCCTTTTAAAGGGTAGTTCCCTTAATGTCCCTCCCCTGCTCAGGCTGCCCAAGGTGTTCACCTGCACCTGAGCAGGCACAGCCTTTTCCATCTTCAAGCTGTCATTCCCACATGGGTGTTCAGGCTTGCACTGGGGCTTGGATGTTCTCTCCCATTGGGCTCTGGCGTTTGGAGCATCTTCAGTCCCATCAAGAAACAAACCGAGGGCAGTTCACTTTGATGTGTAAAGTCTGAGTTAATGAAATGACTGAATTAATGTTTTGTGCCTCTTGGGGAAGAGAGCAAGGGGAACGTGTTGGCCTATATTTCATCAGAGCTAAAATCTTGTTTAGTTGCATGCACAGAGCCAAGATATCCTAGACTGTATGGTCTCCGTGTTGCTCTAGCACAGGATCTACAGACCTGCTGTGTTCCCATGCAGCATGGTTTTGCTGATTTGTAAATTGCTAGCCAGAAAAAGGGCAAAATTCAACTTTCTTTTATTTCTTGGATGTCAAAATGGGATTTTGAAAAAGAATCATCTCTTCTGGCCATTTGTGGCTGTGTGCAGCAGGATCCTGTTGGAGAGCAGAAGCCTCCTCCTTCCGAGGACATTCATGAAGTTCGGTTCCTTAATAATGGTGAAGCACTTGGATACTGCAGTGATTAATGCTATAGAGAAGGCATGGCCATGGGAATGATGGGACCCTGGAGTCAGAGCAGACTTTGATTTGGGTGGTGTGAGTTGGGTGCTGAGGCCCCTAGTTCTGTGGTTTCATCAGCATGTGGAAAAGCTGCCTGTTTGGCGATCACCATTAAACCACTGAAGAGAAAGAAGAGACACTCAGTTAAAAATAGTATATCCTATAATCAAAAATATGTACTTTCATATTTATGCACTTAAAGGCTAAATTAAGGTAATAAAGTCTCTCTTAATTGTGCACTTCATAAGATCTTCATCATGCAGTTTATAGTTTTAATATTCTTGTACTCAGTTCTGGTTTTCTATGTGTTTTTTTTTAATGTACAATCTGTCTGGAGTGGTCAGGGATGGGGTACAGGCAGTGACAGTATTTGCACATGGTTTTCTGAGCACAGAGAAGCAGTAGCTGGCAGCCCTAGAGCTGCTTGGGGCCAGCCTGTCTGTCAGCAGATCAGGTTCCCGGTGTCTTGGCACGGGGATGCTTTGCTAAATTGCGAGCTGAGCCGGCTCCATGCAAGGCATGTTTTTCCAGCAAGTTGGGCATATCAGTTCAGCTGATTCTCAGCTGGAGTCTTTTCAGTTCACTGGAGAGGGCAGAGCACTTTTCTGTCCTAATTAATCATTAATTAGTGTGCAAGATCTTAACATGTAATGCTTGGTGTGTCGCAGGAGCTGCTCAGTGCAGGATTAGCCCTCAGCTTGTTCGCTCAACTCCAGCAGCGAGCAGCCTACAAATGGGGAGGGAATAAGAAGGTTTTACTTTTATTGTTGTTGCTTTGTTTTGTTAGTTTGTGTGAGAAAACTTATCATCTTATGCCTTCCCCCTAAAAAGTAGTTTAGACAGAGAACATTTTTCTGTAATAACCTTTTTTTTCTGTGGTGCTTTCTCACAGGAAAAAAAAAAAGGTGTTGCTGCAGTTCCTACTCATTTTTTTGGCAGGGTATTTTTAAAATTCTTCCCTGTGCAAGATGCTGTTCGGAACTGATCCCGAAGCAAAGGTGAAAGAACAGGGCAGAAGTGAGAGGGACAAAGCAGTAAGTTGTTTTGTACACCTGCAAAATTTCCTGGATTCTGCCTGGTCCCTTATATTATCTTTATTTGGGTAGAAACTCTGAGATTACAATCTCGTCTTGTTGGATGACTTGTCCCCATCTCTTGGTTTTGAAAAACAGTACTGTAGTCTCCAAACTGTCTCAGGGGTGACACTCTGGCTGTTCTCTTTTGCTACTTGCAATCTGTTATGTTGCTACAGGAAGCTTTAAACGGTTGGTTTGTTTGCTTTTTTTTTTCTCCACAGCTCCTGTAAATCTTTCCTCCTCTGCTCAGGGTGCGATTTATGACTCACCAGAGGGTTGGTGAAAATCACCCTGAAAGGGGTGGGAAGTACCAGTTTGCTGGTCAAACAGGCAGTAAGTCATTTATTTGCAAGGGCAGCGAGAAACACTCCTAAAAATCACAGCTCTGTTCCTCTTTAACAGTCGTCCCCACTGCTCATGCCAGAGTAGTGGTGCTGATTGTATTGCTCTCCTCTGGCATGGGACAGCTGATGGTGTGCCTGCCAAGACCCGGGCTAGCAAAAGGAGGCGTGGAGGGTACGTTGCCACCTGTGTACAGACCCTTTCATTTTAGATCCACTGTGCAAATAGGCTTGGCAAAGCTTTGATATCAGCACAGGCATTGGTGCTTTCCCCTTGCATAAAAACAAGCCTATCCCAGGGCTCTGCTTGGTGGCAGTCCTAAAAGGTGAAATATTTCCCAGTAGTCCACAGCACTGGCAAACCTGTGCATGGGTGATATTTTCTGATGTCTCCATGCATGCAACCCTGGTTGGGCCTTGGGCCTGCCAGGTAGGACTTTGCCACATCAGGAGTTTCAAGGAGATGTTTGCCCTAGCAACAAATTTTATTTGGTTTTTTTCAGTGAGGAAGCCTTTAAAAGAGTGAGAGGCTGGGTCTGACTGTGCTGATGTCAGTCTGGATTTAGCTGCATTGAAGGGAATGAGGTTAGTCTAGATTGACACCAGCATAAAAGGAGGGCAGAATTAGGCTTACAGTATCTAAAAAATGTCTTAGGTCCTGATTCATCAAAGTACTTAAGTGTGGCTGAATTCTTCAAGCCTGTATGTTAGCATTTTGCTGACAGGGGACATCTATTTTTATTCAGAAATATCAGAAAGGACTAAAAGGAACACTTTTGAAATGGCTTACTTCTGACTAGAAGTAAAATTGACTCTGAATTCAGAGGCAAACATGAGAAAACATGGTCTAGGCTGCATTTTCTTGTATGTTAAATAGCACCTTTAACTGCAGAAAGCAGCTTCTCATGAAAATAGTGTCAGTTGTGAGGACAATGTTGTTATTACAGTGCTATAATTATTATTTTTGATAATGAAAGAGCATGCCATTGTTTTGAGCCCAGAAAGCTATGCAGTGGTTCATCACGTAGGGATTATTTTCTTTATATACTGGCAGTAAGCTATTGCTATTCGATATTATAATCGTGACATAATCACAATCTCGAGATACTGCATACACTTGTCTGCCCTTTGTGCATCAAAATACCCCAGAGATGTAATTATCTCATGGCTACTACATTTCTGACAAGTCTTATTGCTTAAATATTGCAAGCCCTGAACACTGATATGTACAGAAAACATTAAATATTCATTTGCTGATACACATACTTATAAAAATCCCATTCCTCTATTGAGTGAGCAGTGGTTTTCAGGTCACCCAATTCAATAGCTCTGAAGATATTTGAGAACTCAGGGATTCTTGCTTATTTGAAGTTCTGTAGTTTTCTTTTTCTTGGGCAAAATAAATGCAGTAACTACTTTGCTAGGAAACAGGATTACATTTCTTCAATGGTTTGTTCTGCTAATGGTCCCTATCCATGGCATGTGCAATTGCCCAGCCTAATTCATACACATCCATATAAATATAGAACTCTTTGCACAAAGCTGAAGCTCTTCCCATCTTTTTCAAGGCACAGACTGACCTTCCACCCAGCTGTGCCTTATAGTTCGTAGTGAGGAGACAGCCTCGGTCAGAGTGAGGTTTCCATTTCATCTCTTCTGTTTCCCTGTACTTGGTGAATAAAACTTCATTTTTTTAATTGTTACAAAGTGCTTGTGTTTGCCATGGAATGAACAAATCCACCACTTCCCCCACTAAAAGTGTCATTATTTGTGTTGAAGCATTGTGTACCTCCCTGGTCATGTTTGGCCAGAACAACTCCTTACATTGAACCTGGCTTTGTCCAAGCCTCAGATACAGAAAGAAAACTGTTCAATATTAGTAGTGAATGTTAGAAGATGCGTCAGCTTTAAAAATCTTCATCTGTATCAGCACAGAATTGTCACATTCATGTTTTGGAGAGTGGGTATTAGTTATGGCCATGTACAGACCCTTGTACAGACCCTATGTACATACCCTTGTGTGAACTTGTGGTGTCCACATTGTGTACCTATGAATGCTGTGCATGCCTCAGAATCTCTCTGGACTCTGTATCTGTGTAGCTCTGGAAGTGCCAGGTTTGCTGCTGTTGAGCTGCTCAGGCTGAGGAAGGGGAAGGGGATCTCTCTGATGAGTTTGGCTCTCAAGTTTCATGAGCAAGAGCAATGCATTAGTGTTATGTCTGATATCAGTAAATGACCTGGGAAAATTAGACGGTGACAGCTCTTGGCTCTCTCTCAAATGATAACATGGCAATGAAGAAATGGGCAACAAAGCTGCAAGACATGTGCACTCAGGTGCTCCTCTAGTGGTGAGAGAAAGGAGCCAGATCCAACATGCCTTTTATATTAATATATAGTAAAAAGAAAAAAAAGAAAAGATAAAAAGTACAATAAGTCCCAGGTAATCAGGCCAACTAGTTTGATGCCTTATCTCTTACATTGGCTTTACAGGAAAAATAGATTGCCTGGAGATATACTGACTCATGGGGGTGTTACGTGACTGGAAGACGTTCTCTGTATTTAAGTAGCCAAACTGCTTTTATCCTAGAGCTTTGTCTCCTGTACAGGTGCAGGAGAAACCTTTAAACAGAGGAGAACCTCCTGTGCATTCCTTACTGGAAAAAAACAAGCAAAGCCCTACATTTCCAGATGTGCTGTAGCTTGAAGTTGGGGTAGTCCTGCTGTGGTGACAGTGAGATGTGTATGTTTTCAATACCAGTCTGTGGTGATACTTTTGGAATTTGTTGTTCTACTTCAAGTGTCTGCAAAGCGTGGCTGTCATCCTGCTCTTATGCTACTTTAAAAAAGAAAAAAAAAAAAAAAGAAAAGGGGGATAGGGTGTCAAAATGCCTTTTATTGTGTTTTTTTTTTTTTGTCTGTTCAGCCCTGAGGAAACCTTTCTACTATCACCCTCCCTCAGGTACATAGCTATTTGACTGTTGTTTGAAGTATCACTTTTATAGTGTGTGTACTTGAAAGCAAGTTAAATAAATAACTCCTTTTAGTTTGTCTTGGACTCTTCACCCCTAAGAAAATGTGAAGCCAAGTGGAATCAGGGGAGGGCTCTATAGTACTCTATAGCAAGCAGTTTGCCCATGAAATGCATTTGTTTTTAATTGCCTCATTAAGTCAGGTTGTGATGGATTATATGACCTTACCCAATGCAATCTGACATAATGGGATGCTGTCAGAAGTTCTGGAATAACAGAGTGATATTCACTTGACTGGGGTTTTCTTGCTTGTGTTTATAGCCATGTCGATCACTCGCGGTGGTTATATGCATTAAGAATGCCTTGGCATGAGAAAAGGCAAGGTCATTAATGCTTTTTGTCATGATTACTTGATGGGCTTGTTGTTCCACCAGGAATTAATGACTTGCTGGTAGCACAGGAAGGAAGTGTTGGGCTGCCATGCTGTGGTGCAACAGGGGGGGTGTCAGGCTCACAGTTTTCTGTTGGTGCCTTCCATGGCTCTGCCCATTAGCTGTTATCACAGATTGCAGCTGGTAACAGCACAGCTATTCACTGCAACTCACAGATTAATTTTCAGCTGAGGATAACTGAGATATTTTAAATTCTTTGACTGGTGTTTAATAAACACAGCTTGAATAGGCCACTCCATGCCTCACATCTGCTTCAGGGTATAGCAGAGGTATAGCAAATGGAAATGTCATGTCCAAGGCAAAGCAAACTTGGCATCTTTGGCTGGCTTTGCTACTTCAGCCACGAGGGAACAGGAGCCCTCTCTTATTTCCTATCTTGTGTTGGTGGTTTGTATAATGGAGAGATACTAGAATATCCTCCTCTTTCTGTGACAGATGAGTTTTGTACAAGTCAAATTGTTCAAATAAGACTTTTGTCCACTGAGGAGCTCAAAATATCTCCTGCAAAAAAGAAGAAAGTACCCGCAGATCATTATGCTGCATTTGTTTTCCAAACATTGTAAAAAAGAAGATAACAATTTTGAAAACAATTCCTTTTGTCTTTTTCATTTCTTTCTTAGAATCTCTCCATTGTTAAATTAATTTTGGGATTCAACTCAAATTTATGAATATTTCTTTGTCTGTCTTCATTTATCCTTCTCTCCACCCCATCCTTTTCCAGAATAATTTCTAGTGGATGAAGTTTTGGAAACTTATTTCCACGTATAGGTCTGACTCACCTAGTGGATCTTTCTGTAA
>VWZY01000166.1:268330-318506 GCA_013399075.1 Chloroceryle aenea
TACTGATTTTTTTTTTTTTTTTTCCATCATTGGTAGTTCCATTTAATTACTAAGAACTGGACTGTTGACTTGGATGAATCCCCACTATGTGTAAATTCTCTTACAAATGCTGATTAGGATGGCAGGTCTTGACAGCTGAGTCAGCCAGAAACCTTGAAGTAAGCCATTTGGGGCTGTTTGTTGATGATTATGTCTCAACTACCACAGGCTTTATTAATTATTTATTTATTTTTCAAAAGTTTAGATCTTTTTTCTTCATCAGGACATGGGCATCCTTCAGATTCTCTTGAAATGGATGCAGCAACATCTGTTCTTCTGCAACAGTCACTGCTGTGTATATTTGTGAAGAAAATAAATGAGATTTAGGATGTATTTGGAGATAAGGATATTTGCATTAAATCTAACTCAGAAGTTGATTTCCATAATCACTTTTGAGTTTTGTGTGACAAAAATGAATTCTGAATCAGAACACATCTGAAGTTAAAAGTTTTCCAAAGAAGTTGAAATTTCGCAGTATTCCTCATGAAGACACTGAACTGTGTTTCCAGAAGATTAGACTGCCGTTCGACACTTCCGTGAGACTTTTTGGCTGAATTTGGCTTTATTCTTGTCAGCTTCATTTGAGGTCCTCAGTGGGAGGCAGCAGGAGACTGAGAAAATTCATATCAAGTACAATTTGCATTTGTTAGGGCTTGCACTGTCTGTGGCTTTCTGGCTTCCCGTGCTTCCAGACCAGGAATGAAGTTGCAAGTGTCAGGCAAGACTGAGCAGTCTGTTTAGCCCCACAATTAGTTTCATCATCATAGCATGTTCTTGGAGTGTATGAAGTGAAAACACAACAGCATGCCCTTCTTGTTCAGCTTTCATCATTCATTAGACCCAGGCTCCTTGCACAGCCTGATCCATGAGACAACTGACTCCATCCCCCTTCTTCTCTCTCTTCCCTGTTGAGATTGCCCTGACAGATTCCCGAGCCAGTTTTTTTCTGGCATTGTGTGTGTTTCTGAGCATCGTGTATGTTGTGGCTACTGTGGACTTGGAAGCCTTGGAGAAATGCAGCAGAGCCAGGCAGTGACAAAGCTCTCATGGATGCCCGTGGAAATTAAGTTGCTTCTATCAACAGTTTTATTAGAACCTGCCAGTCCTTTAGAAAAGCATATATTTCCTCAGAAACCTCCTTTATTTCTCTTCCTCCTCTCCCTGCTTATCCATCTCCTCATTCCCATTCCTGCTCTTCTCTTTGCCTCTTCCTTTACTTCCATCCAGAAGTTCTGATACAGTGTGCTAATACTGGTCTGTCAGACCCTTGCAAGCAGCCAGAGTTGGCATGGTTTTGGAGAATGCAAGCCCATGAAAGAGCATGGAAATATGATGCTTCTTTGGGGGCACAAAGGAAGCCACAGGGCCAAAACAGTCTTGATAAAATACAGAAAGCTTTTATTGTAATGAAGTTCCATAGCAAGAGCTGTTGTTTCCTTGGAGCTGCTGTTTCCTTGAAGCTCCTGTGCAATGATTATTTTTTCCAGTAAGAACTTCACCTGGGTATGTCTGTAGTGATTACAGGACTGAACCTAAATGTCTGGGAAGAATATGCTAAACTTCACTGCCGTTGGTGACAGGCTTCAACAATACCTACCTCTGCAAGCCTAGGGGTTTAGACATCTGCTTTGTTTGGGCTTCCTGCAAATTACACCCCCAAGGAGCTTAAAGGAGTGAAATAATCTGTACTGACAGTGCACGGTGTGGAAATGCTGTTCCTTAACCATCCTGCTGATGCATTACTTCAACATGGAAGCAAAGGCAGACTACTGGCAGACAGGAAGTGGAAATCACACTGAGGTTTGGGGTTGACCTGGGGTAGACACTGTAGAAAGATGTAAATGGAGAAGGGAAATTTGGTCCAGAAATGCAATTCTTTCTGTTTCTTAACTGTCCAAGATGCTAAGGTAACTCAGCCCTTTGTACTAGAAGCACTGCTGTGTATTGCTTTGCTTTGCAGGGCCATCTTTTCAGTGTATTTTATAGAATGAAATAGAATAATTTAGGTTGGAAAAGACCTTTAAGATCATCAAGTTCAACCATTAACACAGCACTGCCAAGTCCATTACTAACCACCACGCCTGCATGTCTTTTAAATACCTTCAGGGTTGGTGACTCAACCACTTCAATTCCCTTAGTACACAATCAGTTGAGCCTCTGAAAGGCTGTAGTAAGCCCATGACTTAATTTCCAAATGGTGTTTTTCGAGAACATTAAGAAGGTGGTGGGCTTTAGGAGCAATGAACTAGATGCTTCCTACTGGGGATGGCAACTTCAGGGGCCAGGACACACTGAAGTTAATAGGGAACAATGAGCTGGGAAGCTCTGGCGCACAAACTGAGATCTGAGTGGAAGCTAGGGGAAGAGGGGGAAGCCTTTGTCTTGTAGTGCTCATCAGAGCTGAGGCCTGGCTACAGGAATCATTAATTTGAAGGAGCGAATGAAATTGTTTTTCCTCCAAAATAAACTTAGATCCCTGTATTCAGCCCTGATCACTGTGCCATCTGAGCACTTTGAGGTATTGAATGTATTTGCATTCTCATGGGCATCTTGATGGTGGAATGTGCTCTTATCTCTGCTCTTAGCTGGGTGGTTGAGGCTTTGCTGATTGCAAGGGGTTGCCTTGGCTTAGCCCATCACCTCACACAGGTCTAGAAGTGATGCCATTCACCTCCTGTTGGTAAGCATTGGACTTCCCTGCCAAGAAAAGAAAGGATATTTTGGGCCCAGTTGGCAGCTCTGAGGTCTTTCCATGATCTGGCCAGAGGTCTTTACAGCCTGAGCAGTCTGATCCTCGATGGAGTCTGCCTCTGGCCTCCTTTCCTCACCTTCAGCAAGGCACCAAGAGCAATATCAACTTGATATGCTCAGGAGTAGGCTTTGAGAGGCTGATTATTCACAGTCATGCTTGACACTAATGGAGAATAGGGCAGAGTTTGTTCCTCATCAGCTTTCTGATCTGCAAAGTAATAACATTTGTTGATGTGAATCCCCTGTGAGGCAGTGAGCTCGGAGCCTGCGTGTGAGGTGCGATGATAGTCTGCTTGCCTGCAGAACAGATACAGTTTGGGAAGTGGGAGAACAAACTGTGCCCACCTCATCCCACTGAAACACACCGCTTTGTCTATACATCTTTGGTCTTTAGAGTCAGATACCACTGTGCCAACTGTGATACTTTATACTACTGAAAAACTCTATGTCTGTCTGAACTTGCTTCTTTCTTTAGCTGTCTGCCAGCCTGCATTTGACACAGGATCATAGTCATCACCTTTCCAGATTTCTTTATCGAACCAGAACAAAATTTCAGAGAGGCTATAACATGGGAGTGCTGAGAAGACAGTCCCTGACAGCATGAAGTTGTGGCATTGTGACGCTGTAATTAAATCAGTGGTATCTTGACATGTAATGTTTAGACTTCTACAAAACAAGACCCAGTTTTGCTTTAACATTTTTGTGTTGGCTTCTCCATTTCCCCTTCCAGTAGAAAAGGGTACATGTTCCTGGGCTTGGCTACAGTGTACATTTGTGTCTCTGCTAGTCCCAGGGACATCTAGGAGATTCACCAGTCACCAAATGTCATTTTACCCTGCTTTTCCATGGCTGTGGCTTTCACCCTACCTAGTGAGGCTTGACAAAGATCGTCTAGTGGTGCTTTATGATCACAGAGCAACCTTCAGAGGCCAGAATGGCACTGCAGGTGCTGAAAGGTCTCATGAACTACTATCAAACAAGTGAAAGAAATTAAGGTAATCCACATAAGTCACACAAGTTCTGATTTTACCTGGGCATGTTTAATCATTTCCCATAATAAATAGCCACTGTCTTGTTCCCTAGTCTCAGCACTATTGTTACAGTGAAAATACTGTGGCCACTGTGAGGCACTGAAATTTATTTATGTGGCTGATACAGTTTTTGTTGTCTCTACAGCACTTACAGCCCTTTATTTATCCACAGATATTTTTGAACAAATATGTGTTGTGGGTTTTTTTTTTTTAAACAAACAAAAAGCCAAATCTACACCTGAATGCGTTTAAAACTGGGAAGGTTTTTAAAGCCATCTGAGAGTTTTGTGGGTTTTTTTGCAAGTTTAATTTCAAGACCACATTCCCTTGAAATAAGCATGAAGATTAGTGTGAGTGGTCAGAATAAGCTATGTGAGTCCTTAATTGCTCTGCCAGGCCTGTGCTCTTCCATTGTTGGAGGACTGAATTCCCCAACTTTCACTTTGGTAGCTGTAGTCAAGCTGGTAAGATGCTGTGCACAGTTGGCAAACTTCCAACATTGTGCTCTTTCTTTGTTGCCTTGATTTATTGTTATGTTTAATATTTTGTAATAAAGCCAAAAGCCCAAACTAATTCACTTGAAATGTAGCACTTGCAAGACACCAAGTGGTTTTCTTCTTAAAAGGTTTTTGAGATCTTTGAAACAGCTGGAAAAGATCTAAGGGAAGGGAGTTAAATGTCAGGGCATCAGCAGAAACTTGCAGAAGGGGTCAGTGCCACAGATTGTTGTTAAAACAGTTGAAGGCATCATGACATGAAGCCTAAAAGCAGTGCTGTGTGGTGTGATTAATAACTGCAGTAAGCTAGATGGTGTTTTGTGCTGTATCAAGCCTTAATAAGCCTAGCAGAAATTCAATACAAAAGCAAACATACATTGAGGTAGAGGAGGATCATGCAAGGGCTTACTGGTGAGATAGTGCTTGGAATAGCATGTAACCCCTTGTTTGGGAGGCATTTGTTCACTGTTGAACGAGGGCATGATGTCTCTATGGTGTTTCTCTACCCTGCAGCAGACCCAAGTGTTGCATGTGACTACTGGGAACCATACTGCAGTTGATGGTGCCTGAGTTGACCTGTTGCCTTTGAATATTTCCTTCCATGCACTATCTCTGGAGAGCAATGTCTTCAGTTTTGCCTGAGGGCTGCCTGCCAAAAAGCAGGCCAGGGGGTTGGGCATGCTGTGATTATCAGCTGTGACTTGGGCCACCTGGCATAGGCAAATAGGGCTGTGTTTCTGCATCCCTTACTCCTTAGGGTCTTCCTGATCAAAACCAGCCTTCATTTAGTGTTTGTGGCAGATGCACCACACCTACATTTTATAAAAATGAAGGGCAGTAGCACTGGCTGCTTTCCTATTTGAAATTTTCAGTGATGCTGCAATGCTGAGAAATGCCCACTAATACTGCTGGTTAGGGAGCAGCCTCTTTCATGGAGTGCAGGATGGCTCTGCTGTGAGGGGTAGGATTAAACAGAAGTAAGAAGAAGAGAAGGATTGCCCAGGCTGAAGTAGAGGGAGGAAGCTGTTCTCAGTCTTGTCTGGTAAGAAGCAGGCACCACTGTGTGCTGCTGACTCACGTAATGACCCTTGTGCTAATGCTGTTCCCTATCATTTAACACAAAAATAAAACGACTAAATTGAGACCAATTTGAAACGTGTGTGGTTTGCTTTGGAAAACACTTAATAGCTGCTATACTTTAGGACTGTGATTGGAAAAGGAGGGAGAAGTAAATAGTTTAGTTTAACTTAGCAATATTAAACTGTTATTACTGAACTTTCCTAAATTCTGATGAAATCTTGTCTCCAAACAAACAGCTTCAGATAATTTGTGAGAAGTGGAAGGTGAAGCTAAGTGGGAATAGGACATGAAATGAGTGTGTGGTTATCTGAATGGAAACCAAAGTGTTTTCAGTATTCACAGTAGTTAGTGAGTTGCTTTGAAGGATTTTTCAGCTCTTAAATCCTTAGTGCTTTAAGGCAGTGATTTTGACCTTCAGATGAGTAGGGAGCAACTTGCTGCCCTGACTGCAGAATAAAGTTTGAAAGCAGTGTGAGTACAATCTACAGGATTAACAGCCAGGCTGGCCATAAAGCAGAAATCTTTCTAAAGCAAGTTATCAAGAGATCTCATGATTACTTAATCATGAAAATTAGTCTACAAGGCTTGAGGGGTTCATGGTAGCTTGTAGCTTTTTACAGTGCTCATCCAGACCCTGGTTTCAGAATGTGGACACCAACCTCTCTGCTGCAGACAGTAGCAGCTCTACAGGTGTTTGTACACTAAGGCAGACAGTGATGTTGGATCAAAGACTGTTTTTCCTTATCCATGTCTATGATGGGCCATGTGATGCTATGTGAGGTGGGAGAATGCAGAATGGGCTCAGTGCAAGTAGCACCTGCAGTCATGGGGGATATGCAAGTTGTATCTTGGTCACCAAGAGCTCATCTCAAAAAAATGCTTTATGTTGCTCCACACTGTCCTGCTTTCCTGCTGCTCACTGCATTGCTGCAGCTCTCTGAAAGATTAACTGAGAAGGAAATATCCGTCAGATGACCCTCTCTAACATTGCTTGCTGGATTGAGAGTCTGGGCTCAGTACAGCCCCAAATCCATGTTGTTTTTATAGGAGAAGTGGTAATGGTGAGTTAGTATGGATGGCAACTTGAATTGGTTATGTCAGCTATAAGTAATGACATTGAAGACCAATAAAGTGACTCTTAGATTGGTTTGGCATTATTAGTCTTATTATTAATTGTGTAGACATGACAGCAACATTAGTGCAAGTATTAACCATCAAAATAAAATGGAATTGTACTCATAAATTTCACTGATGAGGAAAATGTGAAAGATTACAGCCATCCTCCAAAGGAAGGGAGAGGAAATGGAGTGAGTCTGTGGAAGGAGTGAGATCAAGGTGGGGGGAAATTTGGGGAAGGATACCAGTATGCTGAAGATTGTGCAAAGAAGGAGCCTAACCAGAAGGAAGCAGGACTAGGAGTAAAGTCTGCCCCTGCCCTGGGTGGGTAAGGTTGGGTTTTCCTGCATGTTAGCAGGAACTATGGACTCTGTCACCCTTGAGCCCTGCCACCGGCATAGTGCTTCCCCCTGCCCTTTGAGACTCTGCTGATGGTTTGAGATCTAATCTGGGGACCACTGCAAAGGATTTCACCATTGTGTGTTGCTGGGACAAGCACCCTGCCCATCTCCCAGGGTGTTTGTGAAAGCCTTAACACCTGTGAAGAGAGCATGGGGATTGCAATGGCAGAGACCAATGCAAACTGGGATGAGCACTTGTTAGGAGCAGGATCTGATTTAGGTGCTGCCTGTGGACAGGAGGAAGTGGATGCAGGCACATCTGTCCTGCCCCAGAGGGGACTCAGGGAGATCCTTGATCAGCAGAAGAGCTTTGCTACTGGGTAGCTGAGGCAGATCTGACTGTGGGTAAACTGCTGAGATGAGGCAGCGCAAATTACCTCCTGCCCTGGAGAAAGATGGAAGAGTTACACCTCAGAGGGATGTGTGGGAACAGCACAGTTTCCTGGGGTGGTGCAATTTGCATAGTGCTGCTTGTCTGGGGCCACATCTCATTAAATTCTAGGCCTTAATGAGCTGAGTAGACTGCATCCACCAAAGCTTGCTGCTGGGGTCTGCTTTGCAGCAGCACTGATGTGGCCATGCCTGGGTGTGAGAGTTCAGGTCTGAAAGGGTTAACTGAGGCTGGTGGTGACTGTTGATGGCAGGCCATGGTCTGCCCTGTCCTGGCCTTCACATGAGGGCGATGGATGTGGGTAGCATCTTGCTCAGCTGTAAGGGTAACCGCTCTATTTATAATGCCTTAAATGAAGTGCATGATAATTTAATTTGTACATCCATTAATACTATCTACTGCAGGGTTTGTTCTTAATTATATCACTCTAAATGGAGTTTTAGGCGTATTAATGGGCTCTCGCTCCTGCTGCCAGGCACAGCCATGTTCATCCCACACATGGTTGCTTGGGGAAGGACCTTTCTGCTCTACTAACCCCACTGCCCTGTTTGGGGAGGGTTCCTCCCAGGCTGAAAGTCATTATTCAGAAATCATCTTTCCTTCCTGAAATCACCAGAAGATTATCATAATGGGTATTTTCTTGGCATCAGGGTGGGAGATAGGATGATGCTGAGTCTCTCTGCAGGTCCTGTGGGCAAAGGGCTTCTGTGGAACTTGTAGCCCCATGGCCAGGAGCTTCCTCGGCTCCCAGAGTATTCCAAGTGAAGCTCATCCTGAAAATAGAAACTGGTCATCCAAATACTTTTGTAGGCTGGCCCAGGCTTGACCTGACTATTGGTGAACTGGTAATCTGCCTCTGTGATTGCTTTCCATGGGTTAATAAGTATCTATCTTGAGTTGTGTCTCATGGTCTGGTTTACATCTGAGCAGCCATCAGTAAAGGTGTGTGTTTATCATCTGCCTGACTGCCGGGCAGTCCCTCCAAGCACATTGGTTTATTTTCTACTTAGCCTCTGCACTGAAAGTTGTTGTTTACCAAGCAAAATTATTCTTTCAAGGAGAACACTCTTCTTAGGCCCCACACATGGATGGCAGTAGTGGAAGGGACTCAGATCACTGTTTCTGGAGATTGCCATGGACAGGACATCATGTCAGAGCTTCCCGCATGGCATTCTTGTTTCATTCTCAGTGGACTGGCTGATGTTTGAGAGAGGCTATGGCCTTGGGTGGACACCGTGTGCTGCATGTTGTTGTCCATTAAATTCTGTTTAAAAATATTTGAGGGTCATTTAAAAAATATTTAGAGGCCCTAAATTATTTGAAAAATTTAGAGTCTAAACTTTTGACACAGGGAGAGAAGCTATTTGCAGGGTTGTAGTCGTGGTTGTGCTAAAATGTCTTCACTAGCCACTTCATTTGGCAGTGCCTCAGTGTCTGCAGGAAACTGGTGCAATTACCTCTTTCCAAAGATGGTGAGAAAGCGACTGCTAAAAGGTGCCGGATAAATGTGAGTAATTGCACAAGTCCAAGAAAGTCAAGGTTCTTTCCTACAGACTGCAGAGTTATTTAGCATTTCTCATAGATGCAAATACTATTTGCTGTCTGCATTAGCTATTTCTAATCTTTGAAATGAAGCCAGAATTCTGTAAGAGTCATTGCTTTTTGTGAGCTGATGCTGGCTCTTTTGCCTGAGGAGCATTTGAAATCTGCCAGAATGTATGTATTGTCGAAAACAGAAATTGAAAACCCAATACAGGATCTGCTGCCCCTGTGAGTTATGAGCTTTCCCAAGTCATCAGCTCTGCTGATGAGCAAGCCTGCTCTCGTTGTCTGCAAGAGCTGTGGATGGACAGAGGCAAAAGAAATCCTTCTTTCTCCTTCCCTCCTCCTGCCACCACACAAAACTCTATGGGTGGAAAGAAGCTTTTGACACAGACACACGCATGCACACACACATGAGTGCTTTTGTGCCTCCCAGTGACCTGCCTGCTTCTAGCTGTCCCTCCTTCGCAGGGAGCTGGAGCTGCTGAGACACAGAAGTCGGGGAGTTCCTGTCCCTTCTCTGCGGCTGTGAGACCAAATGAATAAAGTGAACAAGGTTTTGAAGATCCTTAAGAAGTCATCGAGGAGGAGGAAGAGATGGAAAGAGGAACTCAGGGTGGAGGAGGAAGGGGAGAGCCGGGAACTCTGTGACCCAGGTGGTTTGTGCCACCTGCACCTCTGTACTGGTGGTAAGGAAAGAGGAATGCTCCTACTCGCCTGGAGATAATGTGCCTGTTTGCTATCCATTGCTTACGTGACAGGAGAGCTTCCTACAGCCAGCCACTGCTGTTGTGCTTTTCAAGGGCTGAAAAATATTGGTAGGAGAAGTGGTAAGGGCAGGGAACTGTGACTCCTGGTTCTCCTTTTTAAACCTTCCCTTGCTTATTAGGGTGGTATTTTGCACATCTGTGGAGTGGGGACAGCAGGGAGTCTTCTTTCCAGTGGGATGGTGTTCCTAAAAGTGCAAGGAGAACATGTAGCTCATTGAGATTTTGTTTGATATATGTTGTTGCATTTTGAGATATTTAAGCCTGGTTGTTTATTACGTGTATTTGTGTGACAGAAAAGCAATGGGGAAAGGACAAATTTAGGTTGATGTGTTTTTTTCCGAGGGAGTTTTTGTCTGCAAAAGTGTGCTACGGCCAAAGCTGGTCTGAACCCTCATCCATTATATCCATGCTTATCTTTCAAGAAAACTGTGCTGTGGCTGTAATATCATTGAGAATTATTCTGGTTTTAGTCTATCTAGAAAAATAAACCAACTAACAACAACAACAAAGAGAGAGAGAGAAGAGAGAGAAGTCCAGAACATAAAAAGGGGGCATTTACAGTATTGACTGATATGTCCCTAGCATACCTGAACTCTGCTAGTGACTTGGATTCAGCAGAGGAAAACAAGGGCTGTGCACTTGGCCATCAGGCTCAGCTTCCTTCATTTGGCATTGCCAGTGCCCGAGGATTATCAAGCTCTTATGAAACTACACTTAAGATGAAGCTTGTGTCTAATGTAGGTCACTGTTCTTTTCTCTGTCACATTTGATAGTTTGTAATGTATCGTTGCAGCTTTTGAAGATTTTACAGGCTTGCTCTTTTCCTTTCTCACCCACCTAATTCTATTGGGCTGCTTTTCTGACCCTGTCCTGGAGGATCTGATGGCTCCACTCTTGCAGGACCCTGGGCAGGTGGATTGCTTCATTTACAGCTGGAGACCTGGAGCACAGACATATTACTGGACTTGATCAGGGTTACACAGATTGGGGCAGAGATGGACATTGGTCTCTGAGCTTGAAGCCTGAGACATTGCTGTGATGAACAATGCTGGTGATCTGCACCAGTTGCTCTTGGCTTCCATCTTCTAGGTGAAAAATGCTTTCTGCTAAAAATTGGTATTGAACATGTGGTTCAGATCAAATGGGTGAGCCACAGAAAGTTAGCAAATACTGAAGTGAAGGCGGCATGCACAGCTCAGACCCTCTCTTTGTGCTTTCCTGTGTAATGCCTTGTTTAATTACATCATGGCAATCAGGAGGTTGTACCTTAGCATACCTTGTTACCTTTCTGTGTGACTTGGATCAGGACTAAATCCAGTCAGCCTAGAGGACTTTTAATTGGGCTACCCATAGCCCCAGTGGGATTGAGCCATTATAGAATTCTTTAGCAACCTCTTTCTTGGGTCCCTCTGATGTGTCCCTGCTTCTTTCAGTCACAAGCTGTAGTAAGAACAGGATATTCTTCTTAACTGGGTGTTCTTGGATTGTAGGACTTGAACTGATTTAATTCAATTTACTCATCCATTCATTCATTCTGCTTCCCATTGCTCAGACTTTCTCCTGTCTTACCTCCTCAGGTAGTTCAAGAGTCTGAGATACATTTTTTGCTACCATTTTTCCAGTGAAATATACTCAAACATTTTTGCATAAAATTTTCTTTTATTTCTTCTATCTTCAGTTAGAAATAGATCACAGATAAGAATGGAAAATTGAACTTAAAATATTTATGAAGCACAAAACAAGGAGGCAGTAGAAAATGTTATCTAGCCCTAAATTAACAGTGATTACTATTGTTAACCTTATATGTATTTTATTTATCTTTTTAATAGGCAGTTGTCAGCTGAGAAAGTTCACAGCTGGCCCTGAGCCCTCCTGCTGCCTGGGAACATGGTCCCATCAGGGTTGAGTTTTATATTCAGTCTGCATTCTTCTAACCATCTGCTAAACTTTGGGTTGCTGACCTGAGAGATTAAGTGCTTTGGTTATTTTCTGTTTGGTTATTTTTTTTTTATCAAAAGAATGACACAGATTTTTTTGAACCTGCGGTTAATGCCAACCAATATAGGCAATACCAGATAGATGGCCTGGGTCTATCTCAGCTGGACATAAGGATTGCACTTCTCCCTTCGAGCAGTGTGTCCAGGCTGCATAGCAGGGAAAGGAGAGGAGCTGGTGATTCTCAAGCCAAGACAGACATCTCAGACCCATGGGGTGAATTCTCCACAGAGCCTGTTCCTCCCCATTGACTGTAAGGGAAGTGTAAGCGATGTGGCTAAGATGAAGAGCCATCCTGTGAGCTGACTTCTGTGTGGCTTGTAGGGTTTTTAGGAACATGAATGTGTGACTATCAAAGAAAAGCTTTGGCTTTACTGCCTGGATATGCTTTTGGTGAAGATCCCCTTTCATAGCCCCTCCTACTCTGCAACAGTTTATTAACCTGAGGTTTTGTAAAAAGCTGAACTGAAGGCTTTTTTTCCTAAATGCAAGATAGGCAGTGGGTTAATGCCCCTTCTGCCATTTAGACAACAGTGATAAGAGATGGATTGCCAGGAAAAAAAAGCATCTGTTAAAGCAAATGGGGAGAAAAATAGTGCATTCCTGCAGTCAGGTTCTCTGCTGGCAGTTATTCCAGCCAGTTATATGTTCACAATAAAATGTAAATGAATGCAATCATTTATTTTGCAGCCTGAAGGCCTGGTGGTATGAAAAGATAAGAGAGCATTTTCCATTGTTTATATGGTGGAGGTGGCTCTTCTGTGTTTGCTACTGTCTCTCTGATACCTTGGCAGCATCTAAATGTTGCCTTTATTATTAAAAACACATAAATGGGAGTCTAATATCTTAAACAGATTAGTATGGTGTTTACAGAAGCGCCAGCCAGCCCACACTCCCCGCAGGCTCTCAGCATTCGTGTGCCTTCTTCAGGAGCGGTGCACAGAAAGCAGAAATGCCTTTGGCTGGATAAGGACTGGCAAAAAAACCCAGTTTATGCAAAGGCATAAGGCAAGGAGTGATGGGCCTGTAATGTCTGTGGTTGTTGCTGGTTGGAGGGATGAATGGGAGGAACTGGGGATGATGGCGAGCTGCTCCTCCGGAGGCGGGAGAGGGGGAACAAAGGGAGGATGGAGAACAATAAGACATGACAGTGGCATTGGGATAATCTCTGATCGCATTTAGGCCTGTTTAATTGGCCTGTCAGTTTTTCACATCTCATGCATTTTCATAAGGATTTCTCTTTGCCTCTTGTTTTATCTTCTTGTAGCTCATTGGATTTCCCTGCAGACAGTCTCTCTGGATTTCTTTGTTTTGTTCCCTCCTCCTCCCCCCATTTCAAACCAGTGCGGAGTTGCCTGGCTTTGTGGTATCTAAGCAGAAAAGCAGATTCAGCAAAGGGGCTGTTTGGGAAAATCTCACGTTAACCTCGACAGAAAGGGGAAATCTGGTATGAGAGAGAGGATTGTTAGAGACCTAGATATGCTTGCCATCTATGATAGCTCTCTGTACTGGACTAGGGCTCTGTATGTAATGCCACATCCCAGTCACATCTAATGCTATAGGGAGTTAAAATTTATACTGATGGTATTTCTATTTTTTTTTTCTCTAGTCCCTCTGAAAGCTAAGATACATTTGTTCTACAGATTCTCCATCCAGTGTTGGCTGCCTTAGAAATACAGAGGTATTCAACTTCTAGATTAAATAAACATGTTCAAATGGATGTTGCCTAGCCTTTCAGATGATCTGTGTTCAACTCCTACCCTTTCATTGCTAAGTGATGCCAGACCTAGTTGCTTCTTCCTCCCACGGGAAATCCCCCAGGCGCATAATTAAAACCAAGTTATCCTTGTAAAGCCACTGGCTGAGCTCACCAGAATTGTTCCTGCATCCTGTGGCTCTGAAGTTCATGAGTGTTGGGACTTGGAGGGATGTGGGGACCCACAGAGGTGCAGCCCTGGCAGGAAAAGGGAGATCAGGAGCTGCCGTGATCACTGACGGGCTCCTCTCAGAGCCAGTCTTGTCACATTTGATCCCTGGGGTGAATACAAACATCTTCAGAGAGATGCTTGACCCAGAGTGGGACAGCATCAACGGAAGACTCCAGAACTACATGGCCAGTCTGTCCAGAGGGTGCTTTAGGTGCCTTTAGGCGTGATGAAACTTGATAGCCTTTCAGAAATGTCATCTTCATTAGGATTCAGAGGCTGGTGCTCTGGACATCATGAGGGAAACTCAGTAGAAGTCAGTGGGGTGAACCAGACCCTGGGCATGGAAGGAAATTCGAAGACCTGCAGGTGGTGCTGGTAGTGGAGGCCAGGAATGGACATCTCCTTGCTTGCTTTGGAAGAGGCACTTGTACTTCTAGCCAGCAGAAGTGCAGCTGCCATAAGGCCCTCTGTGTCCCATCAGTAGGGTTGTTTTCACATGGCCTTTATGTGTTTTGTGATAACAATTGGGTTTGTGGCAGTTAATTGTCCTGCAGGTTTGTCTCCTCTGTTTATAACCCACGAGTCTTGTTGTACAGCAGTGAATTATTGCAAAGCTGATAGTTTAGCTTGCAGCCATAAATTCAGATGCTGGAAAATGAGATGTGTGTATTCCTATGCCTCCTTTTTGAATGTGGCTGTTTGTAGAGCTCTGTGTACCCCAAGGTGTGAAGATGTTTGGGTAAAAGCATGATAACTAAAATAGCATCTTGAGGAACCTCTAGATAAATGCTTGCATTTTTATATGAGAATGCAGAAGGTGAAGTGATTTGGACAAGGCTGTACATCAGGGAAGGGAGAGAGACAGGAAAGGGAAAAGTATTCTTTTGGCAGAGCATCACCACCAAGAAAAATGCAGGTGTGCTGTGCTATCTGATCTTGGTTGTGGTCTTGGGATGGTGCTGGGGTACTGCCATCAGCAGCCAGGCAGCTGAGGTTTAACCTGCTGCAGGTCCTGGGACAGCTCTGAGAGATGGCACTGAGTGTTCTGCTAGTAGAAGCAGTGTTGGTGCCGGTGGAAAGGGGAAAACTTCAGAGCAGGAATTAATGTGCAGCCCTGAAGAAGTCAGGGTTCATAGCATTCACATGGGGATATTTGTAGCTAAGGATCCTGAGAAAGGCAACAGGCTGGACACCTTAAAAATCCTCTCTCTGCTTGTGCCCTATGGTAGGGAGTGTACTTAGATGAAGCAGTTCTTAGCATTTATGCTCCTATCACAAGATATAAACTGGACTGTTGAGCTAGAAAGAGTTGCTCTTTCTCAGCCTTTTGAAGTGATTTGCCTTGTAGCAACCAGCAGAAGCTGTATTTCCTAAGTGCAGCCTGATGCCCTGTCAAAGACCCAGGACCTCTGCTCTCTCTCTCTTGTGAACAGAGTTGTGAAGCTGCATTATTTATAGCTTCTCCTGGGTGCTGCACTTGCATGTCCTGCAGTGGCTGCTGAAAGGGGACTGCTGGTGTACACTGGAGATTCAAAAGTGACTAAAAGATTACAAATGGTTCTGGGATCTCTAACTTCCAGCAAAGACAGTTATACAGAGAAAGATTTTGATCAAACCAAATCAATCCATTGTAACAAAACATAAATTTTTCTGTGAAAATACACTGTTTCATCAGTTTCATCAATTAAACCTGTCTTCATCTGGACTGTTTGATGCTATACATTAGCTGACAATATCCTCTTTATTCCAAAGACAAATGTTTTCCTGCCTTTGCTGAAGGCTAGTATTTGCAAAAAGAAAAAATAAAGGTAGAGTTCCTTAAATCTCTCTAAGCTTGCCCCAATAAATATCCTTCCTTGCTGTTAAGCTTTCCATGAATTTCTGCCTGCCTCTTTCTCACCTTTCATGTAATGCAAAATGATAGAGTGTGGCTACACCAAAGAAGCAGATTTCAGCTTTCAAAGGACTGATCAGATTCAATCCAGTCCTTCTATCTTGGGGTCACCTGTAATAAAGTCCAAGGAAATGGGTAAGGGTGAAAATATGTAATGGGACTGACAGTCTTTTTCTTCACAAGCAAGTACATGAATGCTCATATGGCTAGAGAAGGCATCCACACATCACTTGCTTATCAAGTAGTTGCAGAAGTTATGGGCAGTTTAGTCCTTTCTGCAGACGGATCTTGATTTAGTCTGTGGATGAGACAAGCACTGGTGAACTGGGACACTAACTGCTTGATTTCCTAGGGAAGCAGAGACACATGCTGAATTAACTTCTCAAAATACTCTGCAGCACTTGCTTTGGTACCTTTTTTGCAGTTGAATAATATTAAAAAAAAAAAAAAAAGTAAGCAAAGCCAGACAGCATAGGAGTTCTAGAGAACTCCAGGCACCATCTTTCTTCTGATCACCACCTGCAGAGTGCGTCAACACTGACTTTGGAGAAAAGTATTTTCCTGGTTGTTCACCTGATGATGGGATCAATCCATTAATAAGGAAATGCAAAGAGAGAGTTGAGAGTTTCAGGCTCCTTGATTATAAAAATCTAGCTTTGATATTGGTTTTAGATGTCAACATGAAATGCAAGCTATATATTGAAGGGCTGAGTTTGGCATTGCTAATTAGAGAAATGAACGTGGCAGTTCCTGGATGAGGGAAATATTAGACTATTGGGGTAGCAAAGTACTTCAGAAATAAGGATAATAAGTGAAGTCTGAAGAGAGTAGACCTGGGAGATGTTTTTTTCAGTCTCCCTTTGACAGCAAAAGTAACTATCTCCTTTAGTGGGAAGTCTGAAATTGATGGGAAGTGTTTTTCAAAATACCACCTGTCAGTGAGATTTCATCCTTTTTTCATTATGCTATCGTGATGATAATTACTAAGATTTAGGCATTTCCCAAACACTCTCTAGATAATTATGTCAGTTCTTGGAAGAGGGAGCACTGGGCCCTCTTTGCGATGGTGCAGCTCTGGGTCTGATAACCACAGGGGCTGGCAAATCTGCACCTACTGTCAGACTGGGTAAAGAAATCAACAGTATGTGAATGAAGAAATACTTCAAGTAGGAAAAATTAATGAGTTCTCAGATGGATGAGAGCATTTAATTAGCATTGGGCTCAGTTCCTTACTCTGCTGTTGGATCCCAGTCCAATAGTGGGCAAGCCACTGATGAGCAAATCTTCCAGAGTAAACTGGTGGGACTGCTTTGCAGTCAAGAAAGTAATACCAGTTATATGTGGCAGTTATATTTGATGGTGGGCAAGGATAACTTAGCATAATATCCTGTAAAAACACAGGCCAAAATCTTCATCTGTGTATCCCCAGTAACCTGGACAAGAGCAAGGCAAACCTTCTAGATGGTTTTCTGGAGGGCAGACATCTGGTTTTGATTTAAGGAGATCAGAACATGGATAATGTGCTCTTCCCTGAGTAATTTGTTCTTGTGAGTGAAAAATCTTTACTGCTATTGTTTTGGAAAAGGGATCTGTCTGTAACAGATCAAAACAAGATGGAGAGAACTGTGCTGGTCTCGTCCCACTCTTGTCTCCTCTACTCAAATTGCAATCAGTGTGAAACTGGAACATTTGTACAATGCAGCCAAAATAAGCCCCCAGATGAGGTCTACATAAGCAAACATAATATTGGTGCAGTGTTTAATGAAAATGTTTAATGTAAATTTCGATTTTGTGGGTCCTTATGACCTCTTGAGTACTCTCCCATTGATTGCTAATTGCGTAACTTGGAATTTTCAATCTATTCCTTAAAAAACTAAGTATTTTTTTACTGGGCGCTAAACATCAGTAGCAGCAAGTCTATAAGCACAAACATGCTACTTAAAAAGGTACCTATATTTTCTCGCAGAAACACTACTGATTCTGCATGATTATTTTAAATTTCCCAGTGTCACATATCTAAAGTAAGGCAGTTTAATTTCAAAGCTATGCTTCATGTTGCAGTGACTGCATCTTTCCTACCATCCTTTTTGAGGCTGGGAAGACTGACAGTGGTCTGCAAGTAATAGAGTTGTGTATTATATTTTAATTGTGCTCACAGTAAAAGACTGGCACTTAAGCTGGGTAACTAGAACCTGTTTAAAAGGGAAGTGACTTTTGGCCTTTGTTGTACTAACTGTCTCGGGCTGTTACTAGCTAATTGCTTCATTAGCACAACAAGGGTGTAAAATACAGTGAGAAGCTGTTGGATGTACATACATGAAGACATGGTTCGACCCCTGTCTAGGCCAACATCTGCAGTCTGCGTTTCCAAGACGATTTTGTTCTTGTAAGTAAATTGGCATTCAGAGCGAGTGGCAATACAGCACATGGAGATAAGACTATTTTAATTTCTTGCTTCAGGAGACTCAGCTGTCTCCTTGGAAAGACTGATGCCTTGTCCATGGATTCGCCGCTTGAACAAACATACTGCACCATTTAATTATTAAAGAACAGCTTCAGCATTTCTTGGCAAAATGAACTATGTTCTTAGGCTGAATCCCAGCAACAGTGTTCTACCTGCAAGACTGATTCTTACCATGCACAATAGGGAGTATCACGTTGGTCACTACTCTTTGAAATAACACAGCTCTCATAACCCGATTTCCAAATGTATACAATATTTTCTTGCCATTAAATAGCTGTTGTTATTTACTACTATTGCAGCAGCATTTCCAAATAGGGCCCTGGCTTCTCTTACGTTCTGTCTTGTGCAGAAGCAGGAAAAAAAGATGGGCTGAGCATCAAGCACCTGAGCTTTTTGTTTGCTGTGGACACTGTTGAGACTGCGGCATCACCACTGAAATACCACCAGGGAAAAACATAAGAATACTTTTACACATGAATTGTTGAGATATCCTTGTCAGCTGATAAAAAAAATATAGTAGGAGGAGATGTCTAAGTAATACTGATAAGGCTAAAGTTGGAAGCTCAAAAAAGAAACATAGATGTGAATGTTTGAATGTGAATTAGCTGCCACCTTAGCTTTGGGACATAATCCAAATGCTATTCACCCACTTGAATTGCAGAAAAGTGCCCATAAAACCCTACACATTTAGCCTTCCTGACAATCTGGGGTGTGAATTACGGTGAGGACATCTAGGAAGACATCATCAACACATAGATTTCACCCTTAGCCTTCACTCATCTTTAAATCATCTTCCTTAAATTCTAATCTCAGTCTAATCTGGACAGACCATTAGCATCTCAGTGGTTTGGGTTGGAGGTGCAGTCCCCATGAGTTACTTTTGAAACTGTGGGACTGTGGTGCTCAGACACAGCTGCATTCACAGTCTCAGCAAATATGATGGTGAGAACTGGGCATTTCACCAAAGAGTTTCGTGTTGATTTCTTGCAGCTGATGCTACAGAGGGTCAAGGGTCTGGAGAAGTTCTAATTCAGGGAAACAATTGCCTATAGCTAAAAATTAAGCATGACCTCTCTCATGACATGGTCTTCTGTGAAGCTGGTGAGTTTGTACAGGTTGTTCAGGCAATGTGTCAGAGAAGCCACCCATGGATGCAGAAAATAAGAAGGGCTTTCAAAATACTGTGGGTGAAGGTTAATGACTGAAGCCTGTTTGTCTGCTTAGTTGACCATGGTTTCATGACAGACTGTCACCTTCATAAGTTACTGTTAGGTTAATTAAACCTAATAATGCCACATCAAACTTTGTTCCTGACGTTACTCCATTGAAAGCTGTGGCATCACACAGAGAAAAGCTCTAGCCATGCTAATGAGCACCAGGCAAGGTACTTGTAAAGCATAATTTAGGCCATTTCCTTTTGGGAATTGTCTGCTAATTGAGCATGGTTTCAATGAAACTGTTCATTATTCATGCTGTCACTGGGATCGTTTATTAAGGGTAATCAGTTAAAGCAGTACAGGTGTCTGTGGGCAGAGCATCTTCTCCCACACCTTTGTGACTGACAATGTTAGTGCATGAGGAGAAACAAGTTCAGTTTGGCTTTGCCAAGCAGTCAGTTTGACCCCCTACCCTGAGCTAACAGCATTTGTTAGCATCATATTTGATTTAACAGGCACTGAGAGACAATAAACTTGGAGCCTCCTGTCTGTTCTGTCACTCTGGAGAGGGGCTGAGCACCTTCTGGCTGCTGACTGCCTTGCTGATGCTCTGCTTTACACAGAGGTTACTGTTTTTTGTGTGGGAGTTCATGCCTCAGCCAGGAGAGCTTCAACTCTAACACACTGCATCCCTTGAGTTCATGGGATATCTGATTTTTATAGATCAGCCCATCTGGACTTTGGTTTGAGGCATTACTGTATTGGATTTGTTGTTTCCACCATTGATCTGACTTGCTTATCTAAGGCAGGCTTTTTATCTCCAGATACTTTAATGCCACATTTGGCACGTTATTTGTTCCTGTGTCTCTTGAATAGCTCCCAAACTTTTAGGAAGAGATACGTTGTCTGCTAACCGCAATGGCTTATCTTAACATGCACTATGGCATGAATATTTTTGAGAGATACCTTCAGTCTGTTGTTGGTCAGTCTTATCTGACATGATTTTATTGGACAGAGTTATCCAACAAAATCTGTTTACCAAGGGCAAGATTTTAACAAAGTGCTGTAGTACGGAGGCAGATTGTTTCATACCTTTTGTTACTAATACCTGAAATTATTTCAATGAGAAGTTACTTATATACTATTTATAGAGCAAAAACACATCTGTAATGAACTTTGCTTATTTTGCTTTCTCTTTTTAAAATAGAAGACATACGCTGGTATCCAGTTTGATGTAGTCCAATTTATATATATATTTATAAATTGCCTGTTAGCTCAGTATCTGGTAATATCTGGTTTTACTTTTTGCAGATGATGTGTAAATATGAAATGAAAAGAGGAAGAAGGAGAAAAAGAATGTTTTTCCATAGAAATCTGCAGTTTTCTCCCTAGAACTCATTTTATGGTTCTGCCCACTAACTGTACCTATAGTCATACAGAATTGAAACACATATTAAGTAAGGTTGGAACATCCTTCAAACTACTGAAAAAAAAGATTTAAATAATCTGACCAAATTCACAAAGGCAGTATTATCAGTATTTGTGACATTAACACATTCAGCCGTAACTGTACCTGGTAGTAAGGAAATACTGCTTTTTAAAATACATTTTAGTACAGTGTAATTTTCAGGATATGTATTAGACACAGGGGATTTTGCTTAATTATTCCTGAAGAAGGAAACAAACTATACGGCAGATTAAAGGAAAAAAAAATGAATTAATGGAATGTGAGCTCTACTTTGAATAGTTTCTGCTCTTTTAATTTTGTTCTGATACCTATTTTTAAAAGTTCACATTAACAGACATCTGTTTTCTCTCTTCCCATTTCTCCACAGTTTGCAATTATAGAAAAAGTGTAATCACTGTGAGACAGATAAATACAGCAGTGCATACCTATATTCCAAATACAGTTTATTCATTAATCACATGGTGTTTTGCTTTATTTTTCTGAAACTTCATGTATATCTGTTTTCACTATTCTCTTGCATTATTTGCAATGGATTCTATGGCTTGGAAGAGCCACTTGAAATACCAGACATGATAAATGATAATAGATTTCCCATTATACAAATGCTTTTTCATCATTTTAGTTTAATTGCTGCTTTTCTCACTCCTTCTATTGTACACTCTTGATGACCAGTGTCCCCACAGTCATTTCCTTAGCTGAAATGAGGATTAGATTTATATGCAGGAGTGCTGAAAACACACTTGTTTCAGTATCAAAGCAAAACAGCTGTGGTTTTTTTGCAACAGGAATTTCCTCTGAGGCAAAACTAACTGTCTTGGGACATCCAGACAATTCCCCAGCTAAAGAAGGTCTCTGAGCCTCTCAAAGGAGGATAAACTGGATCTTAATATTCAGGTTTATGTCTGATTGTGCCTAAATTGCAGTGATGAATCTAGACAGAGAATGAAACGGCACAGTTCCTCTAGATTTGCATATAGACTGGTACTTCAGCATCAGGAAAGCAGGCAAAATCTGGTGCAAAATGATGTTTTGTTTTGGAAAACTATAAATTCCTCTGCTATGGTTCCAGCAGAATTAATCAGAGATCTGTGTGCTCAGTAGAGGTGAGAGAAATAAAATCAACTTGGACAGAGTAAGCAGCTGTGCATGGGAAGCTGGGGATCAGCTCTCTGGCTGTCTCAGAAATGGGACATCTGGGGCTCTGTGTGATCTGAGCAGCCCCCTTGGGCTCTCGCGGGCACAGCAGAAGCAGGAGGATAAGTCCTGTTGCCCGGCCTCATCCCTCAACCCATCATCAGCCTGATGTGCGTGTTTCTTACAGAACACAATTGCGCTCAGGCTTTTTGTCTTCTGTACGCTGCTTTAAATGCATACATTACATCTAAATTTATCTATGCTTAACATACATGTACACCTGTCAATGGTCTTAACTTTATTTTAAAGAAAACTAGATGGAATCAAAAAGAAAATCTCTTGTGCTGTTATGTAAAGATTGATCTCTAAAACGCTGAAGGTTTACTGAGTTTCAAGAGTCTGTAATTAGAATTCTTGAATTTGAAATTTGGTGTTAGCTCCTGTGGGATTGCCATTTGTGCTGTGCTGCTAACGCTGCCATGCATTCAAAGCAGCTCTCTTTTAGCCCTTTCCTTGCTGGAAAGCTTTCTGGGTCAGTCTGTGTTATGTTTTCCTTTGGTTCCAAATTTACATCTTTGGGTTTGAATGTACCAAATTGTACATGTGTCCTTCCAGCCTTAAAAGTGGGAGGGTGACCTTGGTTATTAGTGCAAAGACTCAGTGTCAGAGCATCACTAAAATCAGGCATCAACGGTGAATCATTGTGTGTTGTGTCTCTAAGGGGCCACCTGAAAAGATGCAGTTTGTTGCTGTCTGCAGCAACTGGTCTGTGGAAACAATTCACAGCCTCCTAAGTGATCTGTGGGAACAGCAGAAATGTTGTCTAAAGAAGGTGCTCAGAGATTTTGTGTTTGTAAACTCCCAAATGTCCATCTACTGAGATCAGCCCTTAGCCCTCAGGTATTGACTTAGTAATGGGCCTTTCTTCTGTAAATCTGGAATTTCCCCATGGGTTCCTGAAGGTCCTTTTGAGCTCCCCTGGTAGAGAACCAGTTGAGAACTGCTTCTGTTGTTGTCTGAATTTCCATAGAGAGAGTGAAGAAAATTTTGGTGCTTCAGCTGCTAAAAAGCACTGGGAGAGTCTCAGCTCAGTAGAAGAGGCCAACTGAAGTGCTACTCCCAGTGTGATTTGGGTCTAAAAGTCAGATGAAAGGGAGTATTAACAGATTGGTCAGGCAGAGTCCTCAGCAAGTGCCCTTTTCCCAGAAGAATGTGGGGAAGAGCAGGGCTGGGCAAGGAAGGCAGTGAGATCTTGTGTTATCGTGAAAGCTTTTCAAGATTCTTCTACCCAAAGAAAGTGGGAAAAGTCCACATTTCTCTTTGTGATCCTCTATGACTTGGGATGTGTGCAGTGAGGAAATGGAGAACAACACGAGGAGTGTCAGGGCTGGAGTGTATGGGTGTGTGATCACTAATGTGTGACTGACCTAAAAAGTGCTGCCATGGAGGGGCACTGTACATTCCATTACCACCGATGCCTCTCTGGCTCGGGGATGGAAGTGGGGGATTGTGCAGTCAGAGGACGGTTTGTGGAACCAGAAGCACCCAAACCACAGTCTTAAATTTTGTTAAGCATACTGAAAACTGTAACTGTGCAAACTCTGCAGATTACTGTTTTGAGGCACTATTGGGCTATGTAAGTCCACGTTTACCTTGGCTTGAAAGGACAAATGAATATGACTAAGCTTTGTAAAGACTTAGTGGTAAACCTCTGCTGTTGCTTTCTCCAAGGTATTCAAAAGACCAGAAAATTACTTGTTTGGAAGTGCGATTTTCAGTGATGTCACAATGATACCATTACAGAATAGTAAGCTGAACAAAAGAACTGTATCTTCCCAGTGCTGTACCTTCTTCATCTAGTATCCCAAAGGGCAGTTCCTTGGGTAGACTTATCATGTATGTATTTCACCCTATTGTGCTGCCCATATTTGACAGAGGTAACTTGTGGACGATGAACTATGTCTTGTCACCATGTGAGCCACAGGCTTTCAGTTTTTCATGTCCCCTAAGTCGCCAGACCTAGCTGGACAAAGGGATCTCTTCTTTTTAGCTGCACCAAATCCACCCTGTTATGCTGGTGCTGAGTCTTTGCACAGATCCCTCAGCCTCATTTGTACCCCATAAAGTAGGCTCCAAGTGGCTGTGTTGGGTCTCACCAACAGCCCAACCCACACAGACCCTCTGGTGGTACAGCCAGGAAGAAATCTCTGCTGCCTCCTGCAGCATGAACTCCTGGCGAGGGTTTGTATGGGGCTGACATTTAATGGGGACCCAAAGTGTTCCTGCCAAGAGTGAGGCATCCATTTTGCCTTCCCCTAAGATCCTTGGTAATTCTGCTTAAAATAAGATTGGTGTTTTCTGTTACTCAATAACTCCTACCAAGAATCAGCCATATCCCGAGATGCTGCCTGGGGCTTCCTGCTCTCCTTTGTTGTACACAACAGCTCATAAGAACACGCGCTCTCCACCAATTTTGAAGATGTAGCCCTGAACTGCCCCAAAGCTACTTCATCCCCAGAAAAAAATATCAAGCAGGATCCATCATCCAACTTCTGCAAGTAGGAAGTGAGACTCAGAGTACATCAGACATGTTGTCTGGAGAGCTGATGTTCAACAGGTGGCTTGTGTGTTCCTGTCCCACGGTGCAGTGTTGTGCTTCCCTTGCCATACCTTTTGCGGTCCCAGTGCCCCTGGAGCTGGAGGCTTTGTCGCTCTCTGAAGTCCAGCCCTAACCCTAGTGGCAACTGAGGCCTGAGGTCCCCAGTACCATGGGCAGCCCGTTTGAGACAGGAAGGTGTGGAGAGAGCAGTGTTGGTGCAGGGATGGAGACTTCACTCTCATGTCTGTGGGACTTTGATGATAGTTTTTGCAGATACAAAAAAAAAAGTTATTTTGTGGAAAAGTTTCTATAGCAGGACTTGTGCTTCCAGGGCTGTTACCAGCACATAGACCCATGACATGTGTTCCAGTGCTGGATTTCTGGTGAACTGGTCCCATAAGATCAAGGCTTTATCTCCTTTGCTCTGGTAAGCTCTGGTGAAGAGCAACCATGCACCCAATATATGCTAAGGAATACTTTGCAAATTAATATGTTAATGTAGTGCCAGATTCCCATCCCTTAACAGCGGGAGACTGGTGATAGGTTTATAAACATCAGTGAGTGATTTTATTCATCTGGACCCTGCCCCACACTGAAAGTACTGGAAAGGGTCTGTGCCCCCTGCATCTCTGTCTTTGCCATCTTCCCCCCAAACCCCCTTCCCTCTCGCTCCTGCTGCCACTAGATAAAGCACGACTCTGTTTCACAGTAATCATAAATTAATTTCGAGCTGGCAGCCCCTCGCAGAGCCAGGCAGGGGTGCGGAGGGAGAAGCGGCACAGAGCCATGTGAGCGGAGCGCTGGAGGCTGCGGTGGGGGAAGATGTTTGCTGTGTCGCTCAAGTGCCGGCTCGGGGTGGTGAGACAGAGGAATAAAGGTACGGTGAGAGCAGAGCAGCTCACTCCTGCCTGCAAGAGGGATGTGGAGGGGACTCACTTGAACGTTTACTTTTCCTTAGCTGGGCAGCAGGAAAAAAATCTGCGTGGTCTATGATTAATTTTGAGCTTCGATATGCATTGCAGGGTGGAGTGGGGGGAGTAGGATTATTATACTTTCTTGCATGTCATTTGGTTTTTAGAGTTTAGATTTTATTTATTTGGTGTTTCTTTTCCCATTCACTCTCTGGATTTTTATTCTTTCAATCTGCCATGGTTATTATTGCAGTAAAGTAGATTTAGGTGTCTCTCAGAGTCTCGTAAGTTTTCTCTCCTGTCATGTGGGAGCTTGGTACTTTGCAGGGAGAGACACTTGGGTATTTGCCAGACTCCACCAGACTGTTTGGGAATTCTGGTGTCTGTCTCTCCTCACCCTCCTTCCAGGAAGGGAGTGGATTGAAAGGATGAGAAATGTGGGAGGATAGCAGGGAGAAAATCCACTCTGAGAAGATTTGAGGAGCCAGAATATTTTAAACATATCTCAGAGTCAGTTAATCTGAGACAGGACAGAGTTTCTATTCTCACAATCCTGTAGCATTCCATGTGATGAACAGTCAAGTTTTTTATGCCAGACTGTGATCCTGGGGTCCCTTGCACTGTTTAGTTGCGCGAGTGTTAGATGGTCTCTGAAATTCCATGGCAGAGGTGGCTATAGCTGCGGAGCTCCAGCTCACTCTGCAGCCAGTGCTCAGCCCCGTTGCTGTTGCCTTTGATTTCTGAAAGTTTTGCATTTTAGTAGGGCCTGGAGCCTGTGCTAACCACTGGGAGCTCTGCTCTCATGTGTGAGCCCTTACCGCCAGCAGCACTTCTGCAGTGGATCAAAGCCCTTTGGTGTAAAGGAAGACGACCTGCATTTTTATAGGGACCTCTAAAGAACAACAGCTTTTAGGGGCTTGGTGTAGCTTGGATGTTGTTGATTTCGGGCATCACTGAATGCATAAACTCAGCCATTCGCCTCACTTAAGGGGAGTGATACCTCCTTGCTGACGCAGGGATTGGTGTGTTGATGCGCAGGAACTCTGTTAGGCCACCAGCAGGTTCAAAACTTTGGAAGCAAAGGCAAAGGCCTGAATGTGGTGAATATGTTTCTGAGGCAGACTAGACCTGAAGTCTGGCATGCAGTTCCTGTGTGAGACTTGCCTAGTGAATAAAAAATTATTTGCTGAGGTCAAGGTTGCAATTGTATGGGACAGACCTGAGTACAGAGCCGAAGGGCTGCTACTCTTGATATGTTTCTGGGGTGCTAAGAGAGCCAGGGAGAATGTGGGTCGTGATTGCCTTGCCCTGCTCTGCCCCTTCTTCCAGTGTACCCAGCACTGCCTGCACCCAGAGAGACATCAGCAAGGTGACCTCTGCTCTTTGCTGTGCACAAGGGCATGCTCTTCTGGGATTACTGTCCTGCTGCAGCAGCCTCGGGGCTGAGCTTATTTCAAATGTATGAATTTGGCATTATTTGCTTTTGACAGTTTATGTTGACACTTCTTTGTTTCCTCTCCTTCCTGGTTTGGAGGCTTCATGGGCTTCTCTGTGCACTGAAAGAAGTTTCATGTTCTCAAACAAATGGGATGGCACAGGCAGGATTTCCACATTTGAGAGTGATATCAGGAAGTGCTTGGATCAAACACAGCACTGGGGTCATTTTAGTGGGGAGATGCCAGAAGAAAATTTGATCCCCTGTTAGTTTCTCCAGTTCTTTCTCCCTGGCATGCTTTTTTTCTCAATCATCCTAAAGGAATTGATAATTGTCACGGGATAATTTTTTTCTTTTTCAATTTTCCAGATAAGTTAAGAAAGACTGTTCTGACAGGAGGTGTGCAGTTGTGCCTGCAAAACACTGAAAATACAGCCTGAGATTGTAAAGAAGTTTAAAAAAATGTTCTCCTTGTACTACCTGATAAAATTTCAGTGACTTTGGCTGAAATATTTAGAATTTACTTAAATCACCTGCATTTCTTAGTGACAGATTTAAATGAGAGAGTTGCTAATCCAATGCTAAATTGTACTGCTTTGATCAAGGATTAAACTGAGCTAGAATTGGCTTATGGGACTGGAGCTTTGAAATGAACAGCCAGAGAGAGGCATTGTCTTCTCCGTTTTGGGACAACTGATGCTTAAAATACATTCCTAAAAGCTTGAGCAAAAATAAATGATGCCTAGGCATTGTTGGTACCAGAATGAGCCCACCATGACAGGGCAGCAAACAAGGATGGGAGCTGGTAGGAATGATGTTAGTGAGTAATGAACTCTGCTGCATTTCCCATCTGTAAATGCTCAAAAACTAATGAGCTATCTGTTGCATCCTAGGAGATGGTCAGGCCTGGTAAAAACATCTGTTATTTGGCACTAAAAATCTCCACTACCTTTGTTTCAAAGAGACAGAGGAAGACATAGCGAAGGGGTCTGTGGGGCGATGTGTGACAGTGGCAGATACTCCAGCCCAGGTATCTGTTTGTCCTCTGGTCCAAGCATTTATGTGATCCTGTGTCTCAGAAGCACGTGATCTGCCTGGCTCTGCAGCTGGATGCTTGCTAAGGGAGATACCGCTACTGCTTCGAGTTGATTGTAATTTCTTGTGTTCGAATCTCAGCTATAGTGGCTGCTGGTTGTTTTCTGTAGTTTTAAGTTTAAACATCCTCATGGAAATGAGGATTGACCTCCTTATAGTAATGGCTACTCTCTGCTTAATAACAGATACCTTCCCAAAGGCTGGCACTTATTAGGCAAGCTGTCCCCCAACTCTGCTTTCTGCTGGATTTTCTTTTCCTTCCCTCAAACTTCAGCTGCTCCTCATGAGCTAACCCACTCACTTCAGAGAGATATTCTTGCTGTTGGTCCTTCTTGGACTCCTGATTTCCTTCTCTCACTGAGCCCTTGAGCTTTTCCTAGCATGGGGAACGCGCACAGTTAATCCAGCAGGCATTCACTCAGCTGACTGGGACCAGGCAGCACTTCCCTGCAGCTGGCTTTGGCCAACACTGGTTCATACAGCTGTAGGGCTAATCTCTCCAAGTTCCCTTGATCCTCCACTGAAGGTGTTGCTGAAAACCCCAAGGAACAAACAGTTATTTATCCAATAGAGCAATTAAACTTTCCTCAGTATTAGCAGGTTTTCACATTGGAAAAGCTAAGCAACATTAGCAAATGCTGTGGGTGTCATGTAGCAAGTGGCTGTTTGAAGGGTGGTTGCCCAGCATGCCTGTGTTACTGCCGTGCATCCTGCTGCCACCATTTCTATACAGCTCGGTTCAGCTGAGCTCAAACTGGACTGCTTGGAGAGTGGTGGCTGGTGGCTGGCTTCCCTGCTAGCCCCCATTTAGTGTATTTTATAAATAAGTGAACAAAGTGGTGGATATTAAACAGATACATTATTAACACATTAACATGTGTTGGCCTGCAAGCAGTAAATGAGGCAACTTAAATGTGCGCTCTCTGATTCTTCTGCTTCCCAAAGCTTGTAGTCCAAGGGAAATGATGTTTTGCAAGAGCTCGTGAGACCAGGAGCTGCCCAAGCCACCAGCAGAAAACACCTGGACCTGGGCATGGATCCCACTGCTGTGGCAGAAGAAAAAGCTTAGTTACTTGGTTTGAGACGCTGAAGTTTAAAACATGTTTATTTTTGTCCACTCTAATTCCTCCCAGTGCATGGTGCAGAAAAGTTAGAGCAATTGAAGTATTTTTGCTGTTCCTTTGCCAAAAGTTGTCATTTGGAACAGGCCAGGCATCAAAATTTGTAAAAGAAAATATATATTCTGCTTTCCTTTTACTTACCTTTCTGTTTTTCAGCCTTTAGGCCTCACTGAGTCATGTTTACTATATTTTATTTTTTTTTTACTAGTTCCTTCCTTTTACTTATTGTTTTTTCTCTCTTCTGTTTGAATGGGAACTGAGAAAACAAGCAAAGTAAAACCACCCCAAAAACCCCAGGAACAAACTAGAAGAATGTTTTCAGAAAAACTGTGAAATTGAATGAGACTTGCACTAAAATTACCAGTTTTAGCACAGCAGCTTTTATACTGAGATACAGATTTTCAAAGATACCAGAATTGTGCATGTAGGTGTCCTGACTTGTCCTCTAGACAGAAGTTACTGTGTCCTATTTAGCAGAGAAAGACACTCGGTTTTATTTCAATGTTTTTGTTGTGAACAGTGTGATGGAAATCAATTCCAGGAATTGGGAACAGGCTCTCATGCCATGCAGCCTTGTTTGCTGTGCAGCAGTATCATACTGGCTGGGTTTCATAGCAGGGAGCATTTCTGCAACTGAGTTTCTGTCACCAAATGATTTTCTTGATGCAGAAAAACAAGAAAAGTTTTTAATCCCTTGCTGACAAGGAAAAAAAAAAAAAAAAAGACACACAGAAAAAGAATAATCAGGTAAACCCTTTCCATCCTGTGCTGTGGTGCCAAGTCCAGGGCACCATACAGCAAAGCATTAAGAAGGAAAAGTCTTATGGAGCATGTATTCCTTGAAGAGACAGCAGTCGTTATTACTGTATTTATTGTCCAGGCCTGGAGTGGTCAGTAAAACAAAGAAATTTTATTTATCAGAGGGGCAACCATCACACAGAGAAACCAGATTTCTCCCACATGCTGCCATGGTGTGAAGGTTGAGCCAGTGGTCTCAGAAATCTAACACTGAGTACAATGCTATGGCCCTCACTTGGTCACCTTTTCTCTAGGGTGATTGTCGTCTCCTAGGATTTATCTTTACTTGCATGTTTCATAGTGGAAGACATTGGAGTCTGCTGCAGTGAATATTTATGGGGTTATTCTCTCCACAGCAATGAAAGCCAGGTAGTGGTGAACAGAGGAAAGGTCCCTAAGCCCAAACCACTGAGCTGGCAATGGCTGTGGTCCCTCTTCTACCTGTGTAGCTATGCTTCAGCCCTTTCCATATGTCATTAATAACTCATTATTTGGCATATTTTATTTATGTTTATAGAAGCCTATTTATCAGTCTGATGCCATAGCATCCCAGGTACCTGTCACCTGCTCTGAGCACTGTGCAGCTCCTTCGGCCCCTGCTCATCCCTCATCTTCATTCAGGCTCCAGTGGCAGAGAGGATATTGGTCTCTCCGTAATTGAATGAAAAAGAGTAGCCCAGAGGCAGGTGATATATTGATAAAACCTTGCAGGCAAGCTGGTGTGCAAGACAACATATCCAAGGTGGCATTAACCCTTTCTGCTGGAAAGGTACAGCATGTGCTGGTATCCTGAGGGCAAATTCTGCCCAGATCCCACATGTATGCTTTGGCTGCAACAGGAATGAAAGCCTGCCTTGCCTTGCTGTGAACACATTAAACAAGTACAGTCATGCTGGCCTGTGGAACAGGCGTGATGTCCTTTTGGACAGTGAGTTCTCTAGTGGTTTGGAAAATTTGAGCTGCTTTGTCCCTAGCTGTAAACTTCAAGAAAAGGAGTGAATTCCTTGTGCTTCTTGTGCATGCCAATGCATCCTTTTTGTTTCTGTCATGGTTTAGGGTCAGGACGGCCCTTTAGACTTGTAACAGACACTCTCTGTTGACACCCCCTCCCTCCCCAGGGAGGAAGAGAAAAGGAATAAGGGAGAGAGACTTAGCGATTAGAAGAGGAAACTAGAACAGCTTTAATGAAATAAAATAATAATAATAAAAAATGGAATATAGACAAATATATACAAGACCAGTATCGAGCCCAACCCCCTGATGGTAATCACATCACCATTACCACTGATGCTGTGGAGCCGGCACCAGGGGAGTCCCAGACTGGGCCCAGCAGTAGACGGGAGCTGTGTTCAGGAGCTGGATTCTGGTACCAGATTCAGGAACACACCGATTGGGATGAAAGGCAGAACGGAGTCCTCCTTGGATGCTCTGAGGAAGAAATCAAAAGAGGACCTGAGTGAAGCCAAGCAAAGCTGGCAAAGCAGTCCAAGAGGGGAGAAGAGCCTGGGAGCCCCCAGACAGACAGCGAGAGCGAGAGACCCTCCAGATCCCCTCAGCTTTATATCAAATATGACGTCTATGGTCTGGAATACCTTGTTGGTCAGTTTGGGGCCACCTGCCCTGTCTGCTCCTCCCTGCAGGTGCAGCCTTTCACTTTCCTGCACCCCCTCAAAGTGGTGCACAAGATCCAGCAGCGGCCTTGGTCTGCACACCAGCCCTTGGTGCTAACTCTAACCATGGGCTGTTATCACTGCCAGCAGCAGACACTGCCTGTGAAAACAGGCTGCTAACTTCAGAAGGTGCAATTAGTTAGAAGAACTGAGCTAAAAAGCAAAATCACTGAACAAAACTAGTTCTGTTCTTATGCAAACCAGGACAGTTTCACATACAAAACCATGTGGGGCTTTTTGTGTGTTATTAAATCTACAAACAGAGGTCAGGGACTCTTCATCCAGTATCTTTCACGTATTGCAATTAACAGTGTGTGTGTGTTGGGGGTTTTAATGGGCATTTATTGTCTCTGTAGCACCTATGCCAGCTGTCCCAGTTGAGACTCTCTGGAAAAGCCCAGGATGGGAACAGCAAGGGGACACTGTAGGTCAGCATTAGAGTGGCACTGGCAGAGCCATAGTAAACTGACAAATTATATTTTTAGACTGACCTGATTCCTCTGGTGCCTGGTGAAGATAAGGTGGCTAAAGGAGTAGGTAAGTGCTTATTGGAAAATGCAAAACAAATTGAAAGAACTTAAGGAAAAAAATACCCAAGTTCCCTAGATACTCTGGTTGCCGATCCCTTTGAATCACACAGCCTCTTGGCAAGACAAATGGACTTGCAGCCCAAAGAAGCAGGAGGTGTTTCCAGCATGGCTGTGTGAAGCTGGCAGAGGAATTTCTGTGCCTCAGACAAGGACATTCCCCACCATGTCCTGATGACCAGCAGTTTCAAGAACTGGGTAGGAGATTTCTAAAGGTAACTTGGAATTAACATCTCCATAACTCCAGTAGAAGCTAGGAGCCTAGATAGACTTGGAAAGTTTTTCCTTGATGCCCAACATATTTAAAAACATCCTACCCACATATGCCTGTTTCTTTGAACATCTCATTAAATGGGAAAATCCAGTTCTTTAGCTTTGTTTACCCCTTTATCCAAACCAAGAACTTTTTGAACTGCTTGTCTCAAAACCTTTTACAGTCAAGATGAGTATTTTCACCAGCAATGGCTTTCAAAATCAGAAGAAAGACAGTTTCTGCTTTCCCCAGGGAATACATACATAATGGACTAGTAATTTATTTTTTTTTTTTGTAAATAAAACTAATTGTTGAGTTTTTGATTTTTCTCTCTAGTGCTTGTGAGCTTGGGGAGTGATCTGCATATGCTCTTGCTGTGGTGACTAAATGTCATGAGACCACGGCTCTTGTTGGCAAGGAGCAACCTACAGTTCCCAAATCCCTTGGAGAATCCCTTGCAGACATAACCTGGCCTTTTGCTGCTGTGTGATGAGACTATCAGACCTGTTACCTGGCTGTAATTAGGAAGCAGAGAGCCTGATTGGCAGTCGAGAGAAGCCCATTAATGAGGATGGGGTAAATGAAGAGCAACAAGCTAATGGTAGAGTGGAGTGGTAAGTAGTACTGGTTGAAGGAGGTGTGCTGCTATGTGTAATGCACCATCTCATGAAATGGCACTGAGAGGACAGATGTACCTCTGAATTCCCATTCCATCACCAGTTTTTCCTATGAAACATCCCAGGGCTCTTAATTTTCAGGGTTTTACCCACAGAGGTGAGGGGAAACAACATTTCCATCTCTTGTGGTAGCAAAGAGGAGATTTGAAAACATGTTTTTTAACACCCTGAAAGATAAACAGATGTGGGTATTTCGTGATTTAATGCTAAACTAAAGATGGGAGGGAGAGAGGGGGGGCAGGAGGACCTGACTCCTCCTGAGCACTGATGCTGACTTTATACTTGTCTTCATCTCAGACCCTTCCACCCTTCAGGTCTCTCATAACTTATCTCCAGGCACAACCTCCCTCTGTCCCTGGGTTGTTTCTTTTTTCTTGAGTGATCCTGGATTGTGCACAGTTGGTAGCCTTGCAAATTAAAGGCAGACCTTGACACAGGGACAAGGAGCGCATAGAGGCCACACTGATACTGTTGGGACCATTTGCCATGTCTCCAGTTGATGGGTGCCCTGCGAAGGGACACAGTGCTGCAGCAGTGGGTAGCCTGGATGGTGGAATCAAAGCATTCAAAGCAATCTTGAGGAGTAATGTTAATAGTACCAACTGTAGCCTGGTCATAAATTTGTTCTTGTACTCCACTTTTACTGACTTAGGAATGTGAATGGGGTCTGGCATGTGGGAACTCATTTGCTGCTGCATTGTTAGGAAGTCCTGAAAGCTGTAGATTCTGTTATTGATCAAGGCTTGTTTAAGCAGATGGGCCTTGAACAACACCCTCTGCCCTATGTGTCCCAGGAACAAGGGCATGTCACGGTGATGCACGAGCAGCCCCTGAGGCTGGGAAGTGCTGCTGATTTTCCTCTCTGGCTTGCAAACTTGGCCAGGCATTTTTGGAGAATGAAGAAAATTTTCCTTGACTCGGATGACATTTAATCTGCTTTATCATATAGGGAAGATTCAGACCTTGAATTCAGAAAGCTGTAAAAGGTCCACAATGTCACCACTGGCCAACGTGTAGAGTGTGTGAGAGAAAGAATGGCAAATTCAGATGCTTGTGCAGTTTGACAACTGCCTTTTAACTACTTTTAAAATAAAACCTTGTTTGCCAAAGATTATAAAATACAGTGAGCTCAGGGTAAATATAAACAATATTCAAAAAAATATTATTTTGGTATTAGCATCTTTCTGCTTATAAGGTATTTCTCAAGTTTCTCTGTTTCGGTTGTATCCACGTCACCAGAGAGGGTTTGGGTGTTAAAACTCTGCATCTAAAGGAAGTTGTTTTGCCTTTTTAGTAATTGAGATGTTTTCCTCCTGACTCCATTCCCTGCATACATCAGTGAGGGATTTTTGACTACAACTTCTAAGTCAGTGAATAACACAAATCCAGCCTGGAAGCCAGTGTTTAAAACGGGTAAGGAAATACCTTGATCTCATATTCCCCTTTGCCTGTAGAGCTTTTAATCTGTAGCAAGGTTCCCTCTTGTATGGGCATCTGACTTTGCATACTCACAAGGATGTGCCAAATCAAATTTCTTCATTTATTTTGGAACTGACAGGGGATCTGCAGTAGGTCTGTCTGGAGGCCAGTCTGCTCCTGTGCCCCAGGGCCATATCAAGGAAATTCATAAGACTTTAAACTTTATTAGTTTCTCTGTTGCTCTGCTCTCTGTGTATCAGGAAGTTATTTTGTTTTAATTGTGAAAATCCACTCAAATATGACAAAATTGAAAGTCTAAAATCACCCCATGGGCACCCTCAGTAAATTTTGTATGATGCTGTTCTCCCTCCTTGTCTTAAAATTCAGGGCTCCCACCAGGCTGTTCTGTGCCTTCAGTGTGACATCTGAAGCAACTAGACAAAATTATATCCTCACATCAGTAAAAATGAATGGTTTTCCTTGATGTCTTTCTGCTATATTTACCTAAAAAAAAAAAAAAAAAAATCTAAAAATCAGGTGCTAGAAAGGCAGGAGCTCAGGTTAATCTAAAGACTGATGTTACTAGTACACGATGTTTCATATCCTTGCTGGCAGATCTAGGCTTTCTATCCTGTCACAGTGTAAACGCCAGGTAAGAAACTAGGTTTTAATTTCATACCTTGATGGAATTACTTTGAATGCTTATGGATAAAATGAAATGGCTTTATTAACTAACAACATATTTTAACAGTGTATTACGGTAGAGTAAGGGGACAAAAATAATGCGATGTGAGGTTTCAGTGTTCCAGTGCTGGTGGAGTCCTGAGATGCTAAGTAGGCTACCTATTAGGAAGGAATAAAGGTCTTTTAGTTTTGATGATCTGGCAAAAAAAAAGATTTACTTTATTTTTTTTATGAGTTACAGATACAAACAGAAAACTAAGTACCATTGGCTCTTGCTGAAAGCTAAAACTAGGGTCACTTTTCAATAAGTTCCAGCAAATCTGTTGGTCACCAGCTGCTCTCCTAATGCAACAGCTGGCTAATAGCAAAAAGTGCTTCTCCAGCTTTCCACTCCCTATCTGATATGGTACACTGGCTCATTTATCTTGGGTAAAAGGAGTGATCTGTCTCCTTGCAGAGCATGTTGAGGTGGGATCTGGACAGGATCCTTCCATTCGCTTTGGTGTCTGTTGTATGAGTTATTTGCATTCCACTGTACTCAGGGGAGGGGAAATAGCACCATGTGCCTTATCCTTGGGTCTAAGTCCTTGAAAAAAAAGTTAATTTTAATAAACTTTATAAACCCTTTTCTCTAAACATTCTGTGTTGTGCATTTGAGGCTCAGTGGGTCTAGAGTGCTGGAGTCAGGGTTGTGTCCTTGCCCAGGCTGGCAGTCCAGTGCTGAACTTTTCTCCTCTTCCTGGTTTCACTAGGATCCTGAGGGCTGTTGTAACCTAGTTTCTTTTGTGAGTGATTTCCTTCTCTCTCTCTCTCTTTTCCTTTTGCTCTTTTTGCTTTATGGAGTATAGCCAGATTAATTGCACAAAGCCATGGAAATCAACAGCAGCACATAATTCAGGGCTTGATAAGTGATAGTGGGAGGGTGCAGGGGAAAGGTTGCAGTCCTTACAAAATGGCCACATGATTCATCAATCCTGAAGACATCTGTCTGCATCTCCTTTTTTTACAGTCTATTTCAGGAAACACAAAACCAAAAGGAAATTAACTGCCTTTTCAAATAAATGGTCTATCTTCACAACCAATATGTCCAGTCTCATCTGAGTGCACTGGACCGTAGAGGAACAGTCAAGAGATAATGTTTTCTCCTCATACACACTCATTTTTCCCCTGAGAAAACATGCCTGAGCAGAAAACAAATGCTTTGGACCTCTGTCCAGAATCTTGCAGTGGCTTGCTTTGTATTGCTGCTATTGCAATGACCGTGCTGTCTCAGTTCAGCATCCATTGCACTGGGGCCAAACACCAAATAAAGGAGTAAAAGTGATTAAAAACCAACACTTGCTGAGATATCTCTGTGTAAGCATACTTTTCACTAAGGTACCTCAGCCTAAATGTGAAGCTACCAGAGACTCAGCTTTTTCTATGAGATGTAGCCTTTTCTCTGCTGATTGTTATGTAACCATGAGGAAGTATCATCCTTTTTCAGGCAAAGGGCTTTACATATAGCTTTGGGGTTTTTTTCCCTTCTCTGTATGCTTGTATCTTGTTTTGCTTAAAATATGTTTGCATATCTTTAAGAGTTTTAGGAAATCAGGAATGTAACTTACACATTTGGCAGTGAGAAGGCAGTCTTTCTCCCTCTCTAATTTCTTCCAAGGTCTATTGCAACTCACATGAGTGGTCCAAGAAATGGAAGTACTTGGGAGGTTTTTAGTTAAAAGGGAGTGTCAGAACCCAGAGATCCACAGGATCTGTAGAGTTTTGATGTACCTGCCATTGGAAACTCATTCCTGAGTCCAGGATGAGATTTCTAACCAGTCAGAATAAAGAGGAAGAGACATTTCCCTGAGAAATAAGCAATAATTGACATCCACATGAGTAGAGAGATCCCAGCTCAGATCACTGATGTGCATAATTTAGATCGGGAGCTGAATTGGCATCTCAGGTTATTTTAGGTTATCAGCTATTATATGTACTGCTTCTGTATTGTCACACAAAAAGAAAAACAGTTTTTGCAAGACAAAAAAATACTTCCCCACTCAGATCTGCTGCCAGTGCAACAAGAAATGCACGTAGAGATGGGAATCCAATAACACAGGTCTCTCTCCCTGAAGTAATTCTTCTTCTGCCTTTAAGTGGGGGATCCAAGGCTAAGCATCAGTTTATCCAATATCTGTTCAGTGATCCTAGCTGGTAAACAAAATAGTGGTCAGTCAGTCTACTTACCAGACACTGTCCCCATATATAGTAACACATGTGGTCTTACATCCCAGAGAAACTGGCAACACCTTCCCTTTGATAACATCACCCCAGACTGGTAAAGCAGGAAGAAATAACTTCTTTATGTTTCTCTGATACATAGCTGAACATTCATAAAAATGAAAAGTTTTCAGAAAGCCAGGAATATAAATAGTAGTAATACGCTGTCTGTGTTCCTTCAGTAAAGCAAGCATTGCTTCCCTGAGCAGTTAATTTCTTATTCATTTTCTTTCTTGGAATCTACTCTCCTATTTTGTGATGAGCTCCCTTCCTGCCTTGGAAAGAGCTATTGCTTACAGTTTTGTCTTCAAGCAATGATCATCATAATAGATATTGAAATGATTCAAGAAATTCAGGTACCGGAGCACCTGCATTTATACATTCCTTTCTGGGAATAAAACCCGAAGAAATAGAGAGAGGTGATAAACCAAACTGATCTGAACAACAAAAAACAATTTAAACATCGCTCACAGGGTAAATTAAAATGGTTGTAAGGTTTCTGATACATTTTTCTTGGCAAACAGTCAGGAACTAAGCTTTTGTTGAGTAAATTCAGGCTTTGTCTGTGTGTTTGTTGAGCTAAGGTGTTATCATTTGGCACAGTGTAGTAGGTTGGTTTCAGGTTGCAAACAGCACAGGATGCATGCTGATGGTTAAAGCCTCAGTGGCCAAGTCCACCCTCATTTTAGGAACTTTAGGGTGTGAAGCAAACCCCACATAGCCCCAGAACCTGCAGCATATCCATGTTACTGCTGGTAAATGGAGACTTGGGCTGCAGTCTTGGGCTTGTGCTCCCTGTACTGCATAGGGACATGCCCAATGAGAGAAGAGGAGCTTGGTCCCTTTTCTACTTCTAGGCATAAGATAAAGTTCAACCCTTAAAGCTCTTGGGGGTACACATGAAGAGGCCTGGAGATGGTGGAAAACAGAAGCCTGTTGCTATGTGTGTTTGGCTGTCACATTGCATAGTCTAGTTTTATGCAAGGTGGATGTGTTGAGGAGCTGCTTTTTGGGAACAGTGTCTGTGGAGGCAGGAGCTAGGTGCCCTGGGGTGAAGCACTTGGATCCAAGAAGATTGAGATGAACAAAATTCTTCAGGTGGATGGGGAAACAAAGTCATCAGATGGTTTGGCCTGGGATTTCCTCTAAAACTATTTTGTTTAGGATCTTCCTTGCAAACCCTGTATTGGGCACCCATAATTTGGCTTGGGCCTTTTGAAGCCTTAAAATATTAAGTTGTATCTAAGTACTTATCCATCCAGTCCTGTGTATTCCCCAATGGGAGCTGTGAAATCCTATCAAAGCTGAAGGTCTCCAGAGGTGGCCTTGGATCATAGCAAAAAGCTTGTTCATGCATGTCCCACTTATGTGTAGGTCAGAGCCTGGATCCTTTGTGGTCTTACTATGCTGAGTGTCTCCCCACCACTGCCACAAGGAATGTGACTTAAGAGATATGGTGCCTGGCAGGAGACCAGTCTGACCACTGGGTTGGCGTGATGGAACAAGTGGGACAACCTCCATCGCTGGCTTTACCCAGTGATGCTGGAGTTACCAGTGCTAGGTTGCCAGAACCCTGCCACAGTGTCAGAGTATTAGCCAAAAAAAAAAGTGTTGTCTGCCACTTCTGATGTAGTTTGGGGAACACGATATTTTCATTTTCCAACAGTTGCACCACTTTTTTCCCCTGCACATAAGCATCAAATGCTGTTTGCTGAATATTTTACTTGTTCTTATTTGGACTGAAGGTTTCTGTTACCACTGGCCCTTAGGGGACCAATTTAGCTGCAGTGAACCAGTTTTGGTGTTCAATTCCTTCTTTTCAAAGAGCTGCATTTCCACATCAGTTGAACCCTTCGTACGCTGGCATCTTCCACACTTCCAGCTCAATGAATGTTTAAAAAAGATATTTCTTCCTCCTGTCTATGCTCACACATACATATGTCTCTGCTATCTAAATGGTAGGGGGACATGAAAGTCATGCTGAGAAGCGGGGGAGATTTTAATGTAAATGATGTACCGCAAGGGACACAACCTCATTTTGGCTGAGTGAGGTTTTCTGCACAGATATTGGAGATATTCAGCCCATGTATCATTAAAGTGTTGCAGCAAAGCCTCTCCTAGCCAGCAAGTGCCTGAGTAAATTCTGAATTGCTGATTGTCTCTCAGCTCTTGGCCCCGGTGTGTGCTATGATACTGTATTTTGCAAAGGCAAACCGTGTCCTACAGCATCCCGTTGTTTGCAGGGTTCCTGTTTCAAGCAAACCTTCACCCTGTTGGTGTCTTGTGGTTTTCATCCCTTGATGGGGAAGCCTGCAAAATTCACTTTGTTCTCTTCCAGTCTTAATAAGAGATGCAGGCAGAGGATGTAATATCCTACTTCTGGTATTAAGAAATAATTATTGGAAATTGGAAATGCAGTAAGTGTGAGTGTTGTTTTAGGTTATGACTTTCCTTAATTTCAGCAAAGTTTGTGATGTTGATGTTATGGTGGAGGAGAGAGGGCTTCTTGTTTTGCTACAGGGAATCTTCAGAAGCATCATTCTGACTTCAGGACATGGTTCTTTTTGTGAAGCAGGTGCCCCGGAATCACACAGATGCTTCAGAAAAGCCCATCTCACTGGCTTATCTGAATCATCTTTCCACACTGAGCTGACTAGGAATCAGCCTGTTCAGACTTTACAGGATAAAGAATACTAGAGATAAAAGAAACTCCTGGAGAGGATCCCTGAAGGTGGTGTGTGCATGTATCCTGCACTGAGTGTGCAAATACCCCTAAATCCTGTAGAGTCTTTCTGGACCATTAAGCAGAATCTTTATTTCCCTTCATATTGTAGCATCTGAGTGATAGATTGCAGAACTCTGCCTGTTGCCTGCCTATCAATTTAACTTGTCAGAGTCCATTTGGAAGCCATGGTGCTGTATAAACAGAAGATATAATTATTTAGCCTTTTTTTTCCCTTTTTTTTCCCCCCTTCCTATATCTAATGGCACAATAGAGTCCAAATGTTTTTTTTCAGCCTAGTTGGCACAACTTTCTCACCGTAAGATGGAAGAAGCCTGTCGAAATATGGCAAGGGACTGTGATGTTAGTACCTAAGATCTCCATCACAAGCAGGTGTAACACAGCATTTGCACTGGGTTGTCTGGGTCTGGTGTGCTGTGTAGGTATGTGGTTTAACACTGCTACTTTGTAACTTGTATTATACTAGTTGTGCGTTAGTTTTAGCAGTATATTATGTCCCTGTAGTCTGCACAGGGATATACCATGTGCAGGGCAATACAAAATCTGAATGATTAAAACCTCATGTCTTCAGCATGGCTCACTCGATAGAGCATCCAGGAGAGGCGTTAGGCATGTTCTTGTATTTCCCTTCCCATTTTGTGCAGAGGCTGCTATCCCTGCCAGATCCTGTTTACTGGATGCTGATGCTCAATTCTGCATAGTCAGACTCTGCTATTTAGGTGGTAATGCACCAGAGCAGCATTATTTGTTTGCTTTTTCCAATTCCATATGCATGTCCCCCTTAAAGTCATAAAAAGAGCAGGGCGACACATGCAGAAGACCCTTGCCTGCATGCTTGGGCTTGCAATGACCACCAAAAGCCCAGGACGCCTTTCTCTCCCTATCTTTCCCCATGAAAAACACAGCTCTGCACTGTTTCCACACTTGGTGGCAGAGGAGTTGTCAAGCTGATCCCCCAGCACAAGCCCAAGTCATCAAGGGCTGGGATCCATGTATTTATTTGCAGCATATCCTCTCAGCTCTGGTAGTCAAGTTATTAAAATGAGGCTTGTCAGCACACCAAAGTGGGGGAGGGCTTTGCATCTTTCATGCGGTTTGATCCTGCTCAGCTTGTTAACACTCAGTTGCTTTTGTGATTAATTATTTAGTCTTCTCCCTCGGTACTGGGGTATAATATCAAAACCTCCATTTCTGCTGAGATTCACAGTTCTTTGCTTTCCCCTGCAAGCCCTTCATGCCACCTCGAAGCACAGAGCAAGGAGGTCTGGGCTGCGGTGCTTAAAGAGCCTATCAGCTGCCTGAGCTGCTGTTTGCCCCATGGCACAGCTGTGGCAGCTGGGCAGGGACTGGTGCTCTTCCTGTGGGCAGCTGTCAGTCCCAACTTGTGCATGGACCAAAGTCAGGGGGGAGCAGTGGGGAGAGCTGTCCCTGAGTGCCCTGTCCCCCCAAACATGACCTCTCTCTCCAATGGGTACTTGCATGAAGCAGAGACATCAGATGGGGAGGGCATTGACTCCAGGTGCAGTCAGATGCAAGATTTGAAAATTGGAGGCAAACTTGTCAGTAGAGAGACTTTATTTGGGGAGTCAGGCATGGCAGCCCTCTTCCCTTTTTCTTTCACATGCTTTCAGTTCAAGTTTTTGTAATCACTCAAGCATATCTGCTTCAGCTGTTTGCTTTTGGGATTGTTGCCTGTTTTCTTGATTTGCTCTCTAAGGCCACGTGTGCAAACAAGTTTGCCAGTTCTCTGCACTTTGTGCTCAGGCACCTGCTTGCACATAGCAGGTACTTGGTGGGGCAGTTGTGGAGTGCCCCCTGAGTGTGCTTCTGTGGTTAGGTGCTGGTGTGTGTTCACAGACTGTATCTGTGTGGATGGGCGTAGGGTGAATTTATGCCCAGTGTGTGCTGTGGTTGTTATATCTGGGGTTGTGTTTTGAAATGGGTGAGCTGAATGATTGCATCATCTGAACTGTTTGTTGCTTGTCCTCTGGGACTGCAGGGCCCATGGACCACATGCCCCTGGTGGCCCAGGGAGGGCTGGCAAGTCGTCCTGGCTCTGGAAGGCACCTTCTTCCTTCCCTGAGCTTCCTTGGCTGAGCTTCCTGCTAGAAACCCCAACTGCTGGATAAGGCGAGGCCTGAGGTCTGAATAATGAGCTGTTTTCTTTATGACACGGTCTCCTGAGTTCCTCTGATATTTGTATCCTTGTTCTTTCATCTTGAGCTCCTGTGGCAGGCACCCTGCACAGCCTGGGATGCGTAGGAGGCTCTGCTGAGGGATGGGCAGGCACATCCCAGTGCAGCAGGGTCTGGAGCTGCTACTCATGCCCCTGCCCTATACATGTGACTTGGAGGGTGTGAGTCTGTGCTTTTCCCTGCTACAAACTCCCTGTCTGCTGCAGGACGAGCCACCCTTTCTTCAGGTCCATAAAATAGTAAAGTGACAACTCCTTTCCCCATCAAAAGTGTAGGGAAAGCTGATTACTTTGTGCACAGGACGCTGATGAGGCATTAGCCTGGGTTTCTTTATGTTTTATTTGGGTCCATAAATTAAATGGCAACTAATGATGAGGAAAGGAGCGAGGGAGAGCAATTATTTGTCGGGAAGACATCATGACTGATGGTTTTGCTACGTGTTAATTGAAAAAGCATTGGAAGTTTTAGCGAAGTAACACCCGAAGGCAGCTGGTACTGAGTGTACAAAGCAGACTACAACAGGCTGCTTTACTCACTTGATGTTTAGGAAGCTCAGTAGTAACCAAAAGGTGTAAATCAAATAATGTCTTTAAGACTTTGAACCAACTGACAGTGCCACAGTCTCTCTGGACATCTGCATGTCTGTTTCTAAAGCTCAGGCCCCTGCCTCATACCAATTTACTGTCTCCAAATATTGTCTCTACTGCAGTTTCCCCATAGATTATAATTTTTTAATGGTTCATCCCTGCGAGATCCATTGAGGGTGTTTTGCTTGACCTCCTAGGACTGTACTATAGTGTAAATATGTGCAAAATTTTCTTTGGGGTTTCCTGTGCAGATGTGGAGTTTAGAGGCATGTGTGCTCGTGGTCTTTTGTCCACACACCCTCACCATAAAACTTTCAACATGTAGACCCAAGAGCTCAGACACCTCCCAGATGGGCATAGTGGCTCCCTGTGAGCAGTGGCTGCCCACCACAGAGGCCCTCCCCATTCCTGAGGCCAGATCCAGTTTGTGGGAGTGAGCCATTAATTACATGTGAATTACCCACTTGGGTCAGAGATGCTGAGGGCAACAGGTAAGGTGGTAAGAACCCAGTAAAGAGGGTGGACGTGCTACCCTGGCAATTAGATCATAGTAAAAATAAAATTTGAGCCCAAAATGCCCTTTCCTTTTTCAAACTCAACCAATTCTTTAAATTAGTTTGGGCCACATCGTAAGTGTAGCTTTTTTACAACAAAACAGCATTATAAGACCCCAGTATCATAACCATTGAGATGCATTGGTCATGTTATTTATTAATAGTTACCATTTCAACAGGATAAAGCTTCACTTTATACCGTTGCTTAGTCTACTTAATGCTTGTAGAACTATTCATCTTGAAGGGTAACTCATATAGATTATAACTTATGGGATTCAGACTGTCTAATTGAATATGGTAACCTTCTCATTTTTCAGGAAATCAGAGAAAAAAAGAAAATTCTATAATAAAAGAGTATATGAAGTAGGGAAGTTTAAAATACATATTATATACAAGATCTTTGTAAAATCCCCCTTACAAAATTGTTAAAATTCTCAAATTATTATCTAAATAAATATTTTATTGTATTTTAATGTGCTTCATTATATTCTGCTGTGCCTTGAGCACCTTGACTTCATAAATAAAAGAAATATCAAGTAGAGTCTTTGCAATATAAAAATTAATGCTTGAATTCTTGGAGACATAAAAATTTCAGTAGTTTTTCTAAGGCTGGTGATAAGGGTTCGTAAACATGCTCATTTTTCCACTCTTAAATATTTCGGGTCCATGGAGTACAGGAGGAGATGTTAACAAAATCTGTGCCTCTTTAATAAAAGACTGGACTGTTTGGAGGGCAGCATACCCAGCTGCTGTACTGCAGCACTCTCAGATAACATCTCCAAACATTGCAATAGCAATAAAGCATGACAAGATTGTATAATAATTTGATTAATCACTTTTTCTAGTAACATGAAGAGAGCATGTTATAGCAACCTACTAGCCTCCACCCCCTTTCAGAGCCCTGGGAAATTTGGGGCAGTTATTGCAGAGGACCACCACACATTGTTTTAGTCTCCAAATTCTCTTTAACTCCTTTTTGGTGTGGTCACTTGCATTATTTATGTGTTTTTCCCCTAGCTTTGCAACCTTGGGGAAGGGATAGGGTGGGAGCACCTTTGCACTTGGTTTATGGTAGGAGCCCATTGCAGGGTGAGCATCAGTGTCCTCTCCAGCTTGGGGTCAGGTCTCCTGGGCAGGGTTGGCAGTAGCAGCCCTCCTGCTGATGTGGCTCTGGCACACGGGATGATCACCACAACCTGTTCCTTGTCAGGGTAATGGCCCCAAAGTCCTCAGTGGCCGAAGATTCATCATGGGATAATACTGCAGGCAGTCTCTGGATGGACAGCCCATTGCTGATTAAGCTGTGGGTTCTTTTCCCTCTTCTGTAAATTTGAACTTCTAATGATTTCTTGGGTAGCAGACACAAAATTGGGTTGGATAGAGAGGTTTCCAAGAGGATGCTACTTGACCTCTGCCACCAACTCTTTCCAAAGCTTTTCAGTATCCAGGAGGCATCCCAGAAGAAGATAATTAGGCTTGTGCTATTTCAATCTGCTCTGATCCCTAAGAAAGAGTTAATTACAGTCTTCTCCCACTTGCTCAAAGGTGGCTGGGTATTATTATCAGAGCTGTAATTATTCATGCTAATTGCTTATTTGGAGAGGGAGAGAGAAGCCCCAGACTCCACATCAGTGATTAGCAGAGCAGACCAGGTGCACTTCATAAAGGCTGGACCGAGGTAGTGCTGGGAGGTGGAAGGAAGTTGGGGATGCTGGAGTGTTTGTGAGCAGGTGGTGGATCAGACTTTGTCCTGCTAATGCTGCCACCTCCTCCTGGACTGAGAAAAAAGAGCATGCACTTCTTGCAGACCTTCCTCCGGTGGAGGGCACTCCGAGGTAATTGTACTGCTGACTGCAGTCTTCGTTTGTTTTGTGGCTTAATTAACCTTTTATAATTTTTTGTTTTGTTTTAAATCTCCCTATGAGGGAGGAGGGTGGGTTATGAGATGCATGTCTGAGGCTTGTATTTAGGCTCCTCTGCAGATCTTGCAGCTGATACTTCATTAACTGAACAAAAACTTTTATGATCCCCTAACTGCCTCAGCGTTAGTGTTTTTGAGTTAGGAAGGGGAAAAGGAGGTGGTGTATGTGTCCTCTTCGATAGTTTTGGGCTTTAATGATAAGGCTGATTTTCTTTGGAGACTTACTATTCTTATAAGCAGACCTGGGGCATATGTTAAAAGCAATGGATTTAAGCTTTATTTGTTGGTGGCTGAGGGTATTTCAATTGTGGTGGTCCTGACTAGGTGCTTTGAAGGCAGCAGCATGGTAGAATTTAGCGTGTTGCAGAAGCTGGGACTTGGTGGGAACGCTGTCGGAAGCTGTCTCCTTGGATGTACCTGGAACAGTTTGGGGATGGTAGTGTGCTGGTATGTGCTGGCTTCTTCTAAAGCGTCTGGGTTGTTTGTCAGCTAGAAACTTGGAGTTTGTTGTGAGGACTTGAGTCATCCCTCAAAAGTAATTATTTTAGTTTTTTTTCTTTTGAGAAGGCAGGGCTGTATGTCCTGCTTGACTATGGTCGCAAACTGCTCCTGGTATCTAATCTTTGTGTGAGTCAGCGCACTGGTGAGCAGTCCACTGTGGTGTGGGCTGTTTTCTGTTGATCTTTCTGTTTTCTCTTAAGCTTTGATTTCCTCCTATTCTTAAGGCAGAGAAAAACAATCTTATGAATCACGCTTGTAGGTGACGTGAGCTATGCAGGTTTTAACAAAACAGTTGTAAGGAGCTTCCCTCTGCCAAATACATTTGAATGTTCCTCTTTCCTTTATAAAAAGGTCTTTCTGCTGTCATCCTTATAGATAGCAGCCGCGTGCTGTGCTGAAAGCCAAGCTGGACTGCTTTGTCTTTTAGGCTTCTAAAATTATTATCCTGTGCTTTAACTTTCTAGCTGGTTATAACTGTGTTCTAATGTGCTGAATAGTCTTTTCTTCTCAATGTTTTACTACTTACTTAAATTACATAGGCGTTCCATGCTCATATCCTCTTTCTGATAGAGGAATTAGCTCAAGTACAGCAAGATGGGGACTGAGGATTGCTGCTGCAGGGACTGCAGTTGTCACCATCCTCTGGGGTGGGAAGCAGGGACATAGATGAGGAGTTGTTTCCCTGTGAGTATCAGGAAAGTTTGTATTCACACAGAGGTCAGTGTCTTGGGTCACTATTCTAACAGGTATTGTGTTGCTGAATCTGAGGTGAAGGTTTATTTATAGTTTTCTAAGCTTTGTGCATGCTGATTATTTGGAATACTAGATACCTCCAAGAAGGCAAGGAATCCAAACTTACAATGGCACTACAATAGAAATAGCCCTTGGTAAAACAAGTCCATCCAAATCTGGATCCCCTAAAGGTAGCACACTTTATAATTCTCTTGAAGTCTGTAGTAATTAAGAGCCTAAATTAAGCTCATAACGCAGTTGTAAATCACTAATATACATTTGTGTGCTGCTGTAGCAAGCTTCCCATGTGCTGCCAGCAGTACTTGCTTCCTTGCTGCCTGCAGTTTATTCTTCATGGTGGAGTTGCGGGATTGTAAATAGGTGTTGATCTTCTGTACCTGTGTCACTCAGTAGTTCAACTCTGTGTGGAAATTGCCTGGAGAGGGTCAGATTTCTTTGCTGTACAGGGGTTAAGGTGTGGTGTGTTGCTGCCATCAAGGGGAGCAATGCCCCAGAGGGATGTACTCTGGAGGTTACCAAAGCCCATGGGAGACTATGATCTCTCTCATGATGGAACCACATCCCTCTGTTGAGGAACTACATGAGGCACACAGTGCATGGCTCTCATTGAGATACCCTGAACATGAGACTCTGCAGGAGCAGACTGTACTGATTTTAAAATGTCTACAGATCATATCCCTTTAAAGGCATAAAGGGATTTATTGATGAATTTTTGTGTCCTGTGTTTCTACTTGGATATTAGAGTTACAGTCTAGGTAAAGGACAACTCTTAACTATTATTGGATCTTTCCATTTAGCCATTGTTGGTAGGGAAACAATAAAAATGACCACCAGGTGCTGTGCTCAGAATGTGTCTGTTGGCATGGGTTAATGCTGGCTCTTGACAGGCTGTGGCTAAGCTATTGCACCGCCATGGTGTTCATTCTGGTCCCGCAGGAAGGGAAGTGACAAGGCTGCCAAGAGCAACTTGTCCACTAGTGCTTGGTGTTAGGAGCTGATGCTGGTTTGTGTATTCAGTGACTAGAGGGTAACCCATGTACATCCTAGGGATGTTAACCACTGTTTTGCTAATAATAAGTAAAGTGCCTCTCTAAGTGACATAGAGTGCCTTGTGCAACTAGCTGACCTCATGTGCCATAGGAAAAAGGATCTAGGACATGGTGGAGTCCCAAAGAGAGATGACACCACGTACTTTGACCTGCTGACATCCAAATTTTTGGGATGTGAATAAAGAGACTTGGAGCAAGGCAGGTGCAAGTACAGGGCTGGGTAAGAAGCTGAAGACTTGCAGTGGTTTGGTGTGTTTGCTCAATGCCTGCCTTTCCTCTGCTGTTGACCTCTGCTGGACTCAGAGCTAATTGGGAGAAACACTGACAAGCCTTTTGAAAAGCAGGCATGTCTAAGCAGATGTGGTGTTCTTTGATCAGAAAGACTCTCCTCTAAGTGTTAGCCAGCCTTTCAGCTGATTGCTGTATGAGAGGAGGTTTGATGGAGTGAAGCATAGTTGGGTTTACTGGATTTTTTTAAATGTAGTAGCTGAAATCAGAAAATGTAGAGGAAAAACTTCGTAAGAGACTGGCTTTGGGATTGAGGGGACCAGGGCAGCTGACTTTCCAGTCTGTGTTAACTATTACAATAGTTGGGCAGTGTTAAACTTTTCCTTATTTTTCCTGACAAAATCAATTAATTAAAAGGCTACATCGATCACCACTCATTGAGTTTGACAGATATGAGATTCAGTGCTAATTCATGAAGCTGCTCTGCATGGTGTGTCTGTGTGTCTTTAGGGGCTACAGTAGCCAGCAAACAATCATCTGTCAGTCTGAGTTCTTGCTCCATCTTCCCACAGCATATCTGAGTGGAGGGAAATGAGGGAGGGAGACTTCACACAACTCAGCAATGTTACCGAGTATCCCAGGGAAAACCCAAACACCTATGCATTAGCTAGCAGAACAGCAGAGCTGAGGAAAGGTGTTTGGCTGATGACTAAATTGCATGTCCCAGAGAGTGCCCCTCTCCATGGTGAGCCCCAGCAGGACTCTGGGCTGGGCCTGAGCAGAGTGGGTGGGACTGTGCGGCTGTTAGAGCAGTTTTCCTGCTAATTAGCCCTGGGAAATATCCCAGATAGAAATGATTGTCTGCTCGAAAGTGTAACCCCTGCAGAGTGTGATGTCACTTGTGGTTGGAATTTCCACAGTTTTTGAAGCCATGTGAGGGGCAAGAGCTGACTTTGTGGGTTTGGGTTTTGGTTTAGTTTGTTTGTTTGGTTTTGTTGTTTGATTGTTGTTGTTGTTGTTGTTGTGTGGGTTGCTTGGTTTGTTTACTTTTGGTTGTTCGTTGTTTTGTTTTGTTTTTTTTTTTTTTCGGTTCTGTTTTCTTGAGATACTGTTTTTTCTTTGCTTTGAGAGCAAACATCCCTCTATTAACCTCATCACTGGCAGAACTTTAAAACCCTTGCTTGTTTTGTTGTCATTTTTTCTAAACGCTGATTTGCAATGGTGACATAATGTGATAGAGATGTATGTGACAAGCTTCTGTAGAGAGGTATATGTAGGTATATATGCGTATATATATTTTGCTAGCACTTTAATGTATTTTTTCCCATATTCCTTTGCAGCAATCTATGGTGGGGCTTTCATGGGCCATTGCCAAGCTCATAGGCAGGTGTAGGGCAACTTTCTTCTATATTCCCCTTTCCATGCTCAGCCAGAGTTACAAAGTCTTTTACAAGGCAGTGGTAATTTTTCATTTTCCAACATATACCAGCTAAATATTCTTGATACTATTATCTATAGATATAATATATATATCAGCAAATAACCTGTGCTGCTTGTGCTTCGTGCTGTGCTTGTGCATATATCCATATGCACAACCCCCCTCTGATGTTTTCTGCTGAGGCACTTGCAGGCTGTAAAGCTTTGCTGCTGCTGCCACTGCGTGAGGGCCTTTGGTATATCCATCATCACCAAGCAAATGGGCAGTGATTTACTAGGGATTTGATTGAGCTGTCCTGGGTGCAAGGCTCAGCTGGAGGTAACACTGTGTAATTTTAATCCTAACATAATCTACTCTACCATGATGCAGGAAGCTCTAGTGTGAGCTATCTTAACCCTCTCCCCATCTCCTTCTAGTTAGCTGCTCTGTACCTTCAAATTTGCCTTACTTCAGGGGCTGATGTATATTAAGCTTTTTCTCTCTTTACTCTTTGTGAGACTTAATTCAAATTAGCACGTGAATTTTGTGGCTTGATGAGTTTACACAAGGGGAGCAGCAAAGGCAGCTGTCAAAATAGGATCTCAGTTCCCATCAAAAGGCTAGGTAAGATGATAAGGAGTATCCAGTGCTTCTATTGGACTCATCTGGAATATTAACAAATTATTACGATGGCCATGTAAGGCCCTCCTGACTTCAGGAGTCACGAGTCATATATTGAAGAGCCTGGTGCAAATGGGTTGCAATTGGCTCTAAAGCTTGAGTCTTCATCACAACTGGGTTTCTTGGGGTTTGGTGTTTTTTTTTGTGTGTGTGTTTTGTTATGGGTTGTTTTTGTTTTATTGGTGTTTAGGGGTTGGCTTTTTTGGTGCATGTGTGTGTGGTTTTTTTAACCATCCAGCAGTTATTTGTTCTGGTAGGTCAGTTTATATGAACAACGATGTAAGAAAATCAACTGTGCGCTGCAGCAGCACCTCCTTTGCAGGGTGATGCTGTGACCCTGCTGCCTACGTGCGTGTGAATCAAAACCTCCAACAGCGTCCG